>JAAGNO010029715.1:0-25580 GCA_033439905.1 Ceryle rudis
TAGTAATTACAGACTTCCATTCCTCTTTTATCGCCGTGGCAGGGCGAGGCGCTGCACTGGTTGGCCTGCGCTCTCTACGTCGCCTGCCGCAAGAGCCTGGTGCCCACCGTGGGGAGCGGCCTGATGGAGGGGAACGGCGTCTCGCTGACCAGGATCCTGCGCTCCGCCAGACTCAGGTGAGCTCTCTCCCCTTGCCCTGGCTGGTTGCCGCTAAGGCCGCTCATTGCGGTACCCGCTGATGTTCTCACGGCTCCCAGCCGCTGCGAAATTCACGTCCCGAGGTAACGGTGTAAAAGCTGTAACTCTTCTCTTGTTAAAAATGGAAATGAGCCGCAAATCCATCCTTTTCAACTTCAAGCCTTTGAAAGCGCCCCCACATCAGACCAACAGTTGTTCCACGCACGATGGTTATTTCTTTTTTCTTTTGTAGTTAATTGGAACGCAGCCGCGACCTCTGAGTGTCCCGTTAGCAGGCCAGTTAAGCCCCGTGTCTGACTGGGGATTTAGGGTGTAGTGCTGAGGGCTGTGCTGCTCTTTCTGGGGGCACGGGAGCGGTGGGTGACCTGCCGTGGGGGCAGCTCTGAGCCACGGTGACAGAACTCGGGCATTTTTCCCCTTCCACTCGTGGAGTTTTCAGCTGGAATGCCCCAGGGAGGGGGGTTGCCGGTGTAATTGTACCTGCCGATAACAGGGCTTTGTGTAGGCAACTGTGACAGGCACGGACTCTTGTTTGTGGTTCTGTTGCTTCTCCTGTCACCCCGTCGATGGACACAGTTGTGCACACTCTTTCCTTCCCCCCAGCCCGACATGGCTGTGCTGGCAGATGTTAAATAAACTCGGTGTTTCCTTGCCTGTGCCTCAGAGCGAGTCAAGGAGGAAAAACCCAAAAAGAGAAGAAGTGAAAAGCTTGCAACACATCTAGCTTGAGAGTCTAGAGAGGTGTTCAGTCAGTCAAGGTGTTCAACCCGTGCATTAATCCAGCTGGTCATCAAGGAGTAACTGTGTTGCATTTTGTCTTTCTAGCAAGTTCAGAGTAAAGGAAGCTAGCTAAAGCTCAAAATAAAGAAGGCTTTTATTTTTTTCTTTTAAGTTTAATTCAGTTTTTTAGCAAAATGAAGAAGTGGATGGACATGTCAAATCTACCGCAGGACTTCCGAGAGCGAGTGGAGAGGCTGGAGAGAAATTTTGAGGTGTCAACTGTGATTTTCAAAAAGTTTGAACCAATGTTTTTGGACATATTTCAAAACCCTTACGAAGAAATTTCTAAACCACAGCGAAGCAGGAAACAGAGGTATGTTTGAGATTTAATGGGACTTTTTCCCTGGAGAGGGCCGTACCTCATGTAGGCTCAAAATGGAGGTTATTATATCTGCTTATAAAGTTACGTAAAGCTCCAGAGTGAGCTTTCTCTGTGGCCTTGGTCCTGAAAAGCAGCAAATACAGAAATATCCCTAATCTTGGCTGGGCACGGCTGACATCAGCAGAGCTCTGCAGCCAGGGGGCTGGTTACGCAGCTCCCTGCGCCCTGCAGACATCTGGGTGCCGTGGGCTGGAGTAGCTTGAGACGCAGCCAGGCTGATGGCGAAGAGGTTGGAATCATTCAGCACGGGGATGGTTTGTCTTGGCAAAGCACCGGCTGTCGTGATATGATCCCCCTGTACAAAGCAGCAGGCTGCCCACGCTGACCTCGGTGGGTTTTAACGCGACTCCCAGATGAGTGGTACCACCCCAGCAGAAGAAGGTTGTGGCTGATGTGCTCGTTTTTGTGATGGGCTTAGTCAGTGGAGGTGGCGTCATCCAGACACGCACAGAACTTCTGCCTTCTGTGTGCTCCCTGTCGCCTGCGCGGCCGCCTCTGCGGTAGCTTCGTAGCGAGAGCGGAACCTGAGTGGTGAGGGAGCCAAGCTGGGGCTGTGTGAGGTGTTTTGGCCAGGTCATCTGTACCCTCTGGATGTGAGGGGGGATAACCGGTCTGGTAAAAGACCAGCACAGCCCCACATCTGCGGGTGGGCAGGTTGCTTCTGCTGCCACAGCTCCTCGCCTACGGCGGGTGGCTTTCTGCTCACTGCTGCCTGTGGGGAGAAAAGCTGTCGCTGTGCTCTGACTGGAGCAGGCCTCGTTAGTGTAACTGCAGCTTTGGCTCCTCCGTGGGCTGTCTTGAAGAATGCCTTCCCTGGTCTCCCAGCTCCGTGGGATTGGATCATCTCTGCTCCCAACACGATTCAGCAGATGAGCTGTAGTACAAGGTGTCGCTGCTCGTTTCAAAGGCATCACTCGTGCTTTAGTGAAACGGTCAGGGAAACTGTTACTGGAATTCATCCAGCCCTCAGCATCTCGCTGCCTGCGGGAGGATTCCGTTAGAGATGGGACAGCAGCAATACAGTGTGTCCAGGGTCAGGGGCCAAAGGCAGCCGTTGGCCCAGAAAAGGGTCAGCAGCTCAGGGGTGCTGGGCAGGACGCTCCGTGGGGTGAGGGAGGAGACTGTTGGTCAGTGAAAGCTGAAATAAGGACTTGTGCCTTAGTGTGAGGATAGACGATGGCTCCAACGGTTATTTTGAGCTAGGAAATGGAATGAAATTCTTACTGTAAAGCAAGCTGCAGCTTCCTGGAACTGAAGACTGACTTCTCCCCCCTTTACCTCCTTGCCAGGCGGGTGCCCTGCGGTATCAGAGATCTCTTCAACTTCTGCTGGACTCTCTTTGTGTACACTAAAGGTAGGCTGGCTCTTTTTAGCTGCGTGGTTTGTATACGTTCTGAGTTACGAACTTCTGCTTGCGTTGCCTGACGTGATATACTGTCTCTTAAAGGTAATTTCCGTATGATTGGGGATGATTTAGTAAATTCCTATCATTTGCTTCTCTGCTGCTTGGACCTGATTTTTGCAAACGCCCTTTTGTGTCCGAATAGAAGAGATTTGATAAATCCATCATTTAAAGGTACGGTGGGGACGGCTTATTTTAAATCAAATGTACTTTGTTCTCTTGGTTCTTTTCAAATGAAGTTGAAGGTTGACGGTCTCTTTTTTTTTTTTTTTTCTTTCCCCCACCCCTCCCTTGTTCTCAGGCTTGCCAGTGGACTTCCATGCGCCAGAGACCAAAGCCTCTGAAGATCCTCCTTGCATCATTGCCACACTATGTGAGCTGCATGACGGGCTTTTAGTAGAAGCAAAAGGAATAAAGGAACACTACTTTAAACCATACATTTCAAAATTATTTGATAGGAAGGTACATCTTACTAGTTTTAAGAATGCGTGGTAGTGCTCAGATGAATGATCTTGAGACCATTGAAGTCCTGCAGGGAAGTGCACTGATAGGCAAATGAACTCGGGCTGGGGCAGGTTTTCTTCTGGTGTATTTTAGCAGGAGCAGAATTTGCTCTCGCTTTTAATGATGTGTGCTGTAAGGTGCCTTGTGTTTTGGTTTTTTGTCAGTGGAGAGGCTTTGGTTTGCTTTGCTTTCCTCCGTGGAACTGAGTCACGGGTGGTGATGTTTTCTTCAGGCACAAAAGCAATCTCCTTCTGAAGTATTTTTATGGGATAACTGTCATGACAGGGTGGGTCCCACTGCTTGGAGTTGAGCAAAATGCTCTGGAAGGAAGAGGCTGAGGATGCAGGTGTACAAACCGTTCTGTCTGGATTTGATCCTGAAAGTTTTTTTCCAAGCTCTGTGGAAGTTTCTGTGTAGTGGTTCATCAGGTCAGTCCATAACCCACCGGTGGAACAGACATTAAAGAGCAGCACTCTTTCTGAAGAGCGAGTTTAACTGGAGCCTGCACAGAACTGGGGCTTTGTCCTCATCTGTTTTTCTTGTTAATGGCATCATAGTCCTTTGGTCTAAGCAAAAAAGAGAGTCCACTTCCACTCCTAAATCTCATTTCCTTTTTGGCTAAGACCATCGTGCCCGCGCACCGTTAGAGTTGGAACAGTTTTGATTTTATTATGCAGGATATTTCTGCTTTTTATCCTTAGATCTTAAAAGGAGAATGCCTGTTGGATCTCTGCAATTTTACAGAAAATAAGTAAGTTACAGCTTCCGTTCTTTATCACGGGATTTGGTTTCATTTCTAAAATACAGGCCTTTGAATCCTAAATCTCAGGTTTTCCCTCTCCTTTAGCTCACCATAACTACTAATTTGTCATTATTTGACAGTCAAAGCTGCTATCTGGCCAAAAGGCTTTCGGGATCTGAGGTGTGTCAGATGTCAGGCAGCCAGCTGCAGGGTTTCCTCCTTACTGTCAGGTTTTGTGCTACTTGCCCTTATTTTCTAGCAACTGTAAGCTTTGAGTAATCTAAAGCAAATCAAAGCCTTGATCCTGAAGCTCGTGGATGTGTTTATATACACACCTCAAATATTATACCCGAGCAGGGAAGTGTTTAGGTTGCTTTCTTAGTCTCCAACCGAGTGCATGAACTTGTGAAAGCAGCAGAAGTACTCAAAAGGAAAAGAAGCAACAATGGCAGAACCACAAAAAAAAAAGAGGTATTGTTTCTGTGGGAAGCAAGTATAGTTGGTTCAGAAACTGTAATTCACTTCTGAAAGCTAATTTAAATGCAAAATATGAACAGCAGCTGCTTTCTTCTGCATCCCTTAAAGGGTTGGGGTTTTTTTTTTTTCTTGCAAGGTGAATTTTTGAACTTGCTGGTTGGCTTTGAGGATTTTGAGCAGACTCGTTTTAATGATGTAGATAACACTCAAATTTAGATACAAAACGGTGTTGCTGTGATACTAGAAGTTCACCACTTCAGCTGAGTTTCTACTTGAAAATTAATAGTACTCATTAATAATTCTGTCGTGTGGAATGATAGAGCTGTCCCTGGCCTCTTGTAGTTGGCCCGACACCTAAAGGAAGCGTGGAAGCCTCTCTGTTTCTGTGTCCAGACTTTTCATAGACCTTTACTTTTTCGGAAGGCCAATGGGGAAGGTGAACCTGGGATACAGTCAAGTTCCCTGTGGGATCACAGGTTCACTTGCATCACGAGTGCATGGTTGCGCTCTGCCCATACGCGTGCTGAAGTGGTGTAGCTTGAATGGCTGAGGCGCTTTGCAGGCAAAACCTATCCCGCAGCGTTCACGTGTCATGCGAAATGTGCAGGCAGGATTTATTGACCCGAGCTGTTTCTGATTCTTATCCAGAAGTTCCATTCTGCTTCCCAAGTATAAGTTTAAAGCTTTGCAACCTTTGTGGGATTAAGTGTTCCTGGTTTCCAGTTGGGTGAACTGGAATAAAGAAAATTAAGGATTTGGTTTGTATCCTTTGTCAGTGGTGATTTCAGAAGTTGAATCCAGGTGGCTGGCTCTTCCAGTTCCTTTCCTCTCTACCATTATGAAAATTACAGGCTGCAAAGTGGCAAATCTAGAAATCAAATGCAGCTCACTCACTGCAGCTACAGTCCGTGCGCTCTGCGTATACAGGGATTTAGCCTCTGATCAGTTGTTTCCAAATGCTTTTATCCACAGCTGGGGTAGAAGCAAAGTTGGGGGTTTTTTCCCCCTCTTCTTACTGAGAGCCAAATGTTGGTGGTGACTCAGGAGGAAGAGTGGTCCCTGCAGCGGATCGGGGAGGTTTCAAGTGCAAATGAAGGCAGGAATGAGCACAGGCAGATCGCCTGGGGGAGTGGAGTTCTGTTGGCAAGCAGCACTGCTGCCAAAAGTATTAACTGCTCTGGGTGGTGGCTTCAATTCTTGTATCTTAGCTCCAGTGGCACCTTGTTTCTTCAGTAGTTTGGCCTTTGGTATAAAACCTGGGCTTCTCTTTCAGCAAAGCACTGAATAAAGAGTATGAAGAGTACGTTCTGACAGTGGGTGACTTCGACGAGAGGGTTTTCCTAGGAGCTGATGCTGAAGAAGAAATTGGCACCCCTCGAAAATTCCCCGCAGACATGCCAGTGGGGAAAACGGCAGCAAGAGCTCATGTAGAGTGTCATCTTCAGCAGCATTTTGAAAAGGTGATTCATGGAACGCGTTGATCTCACTTGAAGTACTCCTTGTTTTCTATCTTCAAACGCTATTTCAGTCACTGAGGTGACTCTGAATTTCATGAGCTTTTCCCTGAGAAGCTGATGACGACGATTGCCATGTGCAGGCTTCAGTGGGTGCTGTCTTGTTGCGTAGGAGAAATGGTCATGTCTTTTTTTGCTGTGGAATTCAGTAAATTGCTATTCTTTCATGTGTGTAGATTGCTTTTGTTCAAGCAAAATCAGTAGGTCAGACCTAAATACATAGGTCTTACAGTTTTGTTCAAATTTCATTTATGCCCCATGAGAATAGCGTGAAACCTTTAACACTGCATTTTTTATCTTGGCTTTTTTTCTTCCCCCGGTATTTCTCTTTTAGGACAGGAAGAATCAACTTGTGTACTGTTCAATGGAAAATAACATGGAATCCACAATCCACCAAAGTCTTAACTCTTCATTACAGAAAGTAGCCTATAAAACAGAGTTGCCTTTCACGGTTTAAAATGTGTGCAGTGAAGTTTGCCAGGCTCTTGTCAGTGGTTCCCTGTGACAGGACGAGAGGTGATGGTCACAAGGGGAACCACGGGAAGTTCCAGCTCAACATGAGGAGAAACTTCTTCCCTGTGAGGGTGCCAGAGCCTGGCCCAGGCTGCCCAGAGAGGCTGTGGGGTCTCCTGCTCTGGAGACTTTCCAGCCCCCCCCGGCTCTGTTGCTGTGTGGGCTGCCCTGGGTGACCCTGCTCTGGCAGGGGGGTTGGACTCAATGATCCCCAGAGGTCCCTCCCAACCCCCACCATTCTATAAAGTTGGCATGTGGGAAAACACTTGGTTATTTTCCTAAACTTGGCTAAGGGGGTGAAAATAGTGCTGGCTGTGTGACAGAACCATGTGCTGTTTGACTTACTTGTCAGTTAAAAAATAAGAATACTTAGATATGTATTGATGCTATTGTTGGTGTAAATGAATCATAGCTCAGCTTTTTCTCCCAAATACATGTGTGTTTCTAGTCAGGCAAATTAAAGATAGCACTTTGGAATTAGTTTCTCAATTCTGAACTTCAGTTCCTGTAGTATAACCATGACCTCCTTCCTGTTTATGCATACTGACTGCAGGCCTAACCTTTGCTCACTATTTGCCTTTTATCTGCAAAATGTAGTCTGTTCTAATAATCCAAACCCAAATACTTTATTGTGTCACTTCCAGAAAGCAGGATACAATAGGTAAGTGCAGTCACAGAACTGCCTAGACTGGAAAACAACTAAGGTGATGGAGTCAGAACAGTCAACACAGCTTCATCCTTTAGGTAAGGGGAGGCTCTAGGTCCCCAGGACAGTGTTTCCCAAAGAACATTTTCCTGTGACCCTCTCCTAGGCAGCTCTTGCCACATCCTCCTTGTGTCACCAACTAATGGACTCAGGGACTTCAAGTGGAAGCACTGGTTTTCTTCCTGCCCTGGACTTTCCAATGTTCAAGTGAGCTTAAAAATTTTTAAGCCTATGAGATTTAAAGTCTTGTTTTCCTATGTTTTATTTTAAAAAAAAAAACCCTTTGAGTTAACTTCAGTCTGCTTAAAGATTTGTTGTGCTTTGTATTTATGGAGTCCTGGGGAAACTTTAACTAGTTTTTAGTCAGTCCTGATACCACAGGTTTGATGCCAGCCTTCAGATAGCATACTAGCGGTGTCATTTTAGTCCTGCAGTGGTTTTGCAGGAGATGCTCGTTCAAAAGGGTTTGAAACAGTTCTATTGACTGCTTTTACTTGGGGGTTTTTGGGTTTTTTTTTCCCTGTCTGACAGAAAAGGTCATTTGCACCATCAACTCCACTGACTGGAAGGAGGTACCTACGAGAAAAGGAAGCTGTCATCACTCCTGTTGCTTCAGCGACCCAGAGCGTGAGCCGGTTGCAGAACATGGTGGCTGGGTTGAAGAACGCACCGAGTGAACAACTTATAGCTATCTTTGAGTGAGTACATCCACTGGGGCTGCTCCCGTACAAATGGAAACTCATCTTTTCATGCACGCGACTGCTTTCTTGCTCAACATTTTTGTTTGTTTGGTGCAGAGTAATTTTCTCTGCGTTTTTGTTGTTTCTAGTTGAAAAGTCATCTGTTTTCTAGATCTCATCCTCTGGAGAAGGATAGCTGAACACCCACCCCCTCCCAGCTTGTCACCACCATTATACTATCGCAGCTTCAGGTTTTGTTATTGTTAACTGAGCTGTTTGTCTGCTTGAAAGCCAAATACTTTTGTGTTTGTTTAAATTTTAACAAGTATGGCTTCATAAAAAGATGCTGTAACTGTGTTGCCGGAGGTTTTGGGGGAGGAGGGAGATGTTAGAGTCAGCAAGTTCTAAAGAGTTGAGAAGATAAGAGGAAAAGCAGCAAAGATTCCCCGTTTCTCCTTTGTTACTACTTCAGGATAGATTAATCTAACTTCATAATATACCTACGAGACTAGCAGTGATGCTAATTACCATCAGTGCTGATCTCTTGTACAGCAGCTGCCTTGCTTTCCACTTCTCTCATCGTTCTGCTGGCTGTTCCCCGAGCATCCTTCAGCTTTTCAGTCCCCTCCCTAAGCCTCGGTGCCTGTTGCGGGGCAGGTGTCCCAGCAGGAGCGGGAGCATTCCTCGGCAGGAGCCTCTCGCTCAGCCCCTGCAGCTGCTGTATGATACTGGGATATCCTAAGTGACTGCTGAGCAGAACCCCAGTCTTTCATGATGACCATTTCTAGGTCGGAATCCAGGTTATATAAAATCAACCTCTGTTTTTGGCTCCTGGACACGACTGCGTGCTGGCAGTAGTGAAATGCACGTGAAAATGTTGGTGCGTAAGCAGATGAGCATAAACAAAGTAGTTTAGCAGTAAAAGGTAGATCAGTGTTGCTTCGTAGCTCACAAAAAGCAACAATTTAATGGTAAACACTCGTAAAGCTTTTGGGTGTTTGCCCAACATCCGCGCAGATTAAAGCCTTGCCGTATTGCCGCGTATGGTCTCCAGACAATGTTTTGGGGTTTATTAATCAGAATGGGCATTTAGTATTGGCATTTCAGATCTGAAGTGCAAAAGCCACGTTGGTTTTTTTTAAGCAACTTTCATAAATAGATGAAAAATACTACTTTTAGCTCTCATCGTTGGAGTTCCATGTGTTCTGAGTTTCCTTAGCGCTCGTTCTTAGAAGTTTACAAATGCTCAGCAAGAGGCGTTTCTACTTGGAATGTTTCTTTGCTTTCCTTTGGTTTTGTTTGGTTTTTAAGGACTGGTAGGTATTATTTTTATTACACAATTAAAACATTAATGTGTCTACAAGTCCTAACAAAAAATATGGGCGTTCAAGGAATGAACTGGTCTGTCAAGAGAGATGTAAATAGTCAAATGGGGAAAAGAATTAAGTAAACCTCTGGCAAGAAATGTGTTGAGTAGTTTGCTCATCTTGGGTACGAGTCCAGCAAGGAGTAGGATATGTGCTGTCTGGTGAGGAGAAGTGGAAAGGTCTGTGTTTTGAACTGTGTGTAATATTCTGTGCTTTGGAATAGCTTTCTCTTTCAAAATAAAAATCCTTGGAAATACAACTTTGAAGTTAATTAGGTGGCTTTGTTCAATGAAAAAATTAGTTTATTTCCATGCTAGCTTTTCAAAAGAGTTTAGAGTCTCAATTTGCCACTAGTCACTGGCCACTGTCCTCTCGTACGGAATTGCTGGAGAATCTGGAGGTGTTCAGAAAGAGCATCTCCAGGCAGATTCCCCGGCCCGTGTTTGATAGTGACTGGGGGGACTTCATCAGCTCCTGGCTGCCTTGCTAGTACTTTAGGTGCCTTGGAAAGTTGCTGACTCCTCACTTTGAAAGCTTTCCTGTGCTCCCTCGAACCGTGCCTGGTTTGTGTGGTCTCATGGATGCGTTTGGTTGTTTGGTTGCCTGTTGTAACATCCTTCCTACTGCCTTGCTCCTAGGAGAGACATTTCTTCTCCTCAGTGCGCTGCGGTAGCTCTTGCTTTCTCCTGCATTTGTTCCACAATTTGTGTAGCCTCCCTTAACTCTGGAAAGGAAAAAAGGAAGCGGTATTGCTGTATGTTCTATGTTTTCCTCTGTGGTCGTACGAGTTATTGCGTGATGAGGAAAGCTCAGCATAACTAGCTTCTCTTCTTTTTGTTTGGATGGGGGTTTTGTTTGCTTGCTTTAGTTGGCTATGTGTTTATTTATACGAACAAGGCTTTCGCTTTGTGTTCCGCTTCAGGTCTTGTGCACGCAGCCCTATGGAAAGTATCATGAGCAGGGTGAAAGAAATAGGGGAGACGTTCTGTCACAGCTACACTCAGTCAACAGATGAACAGCCAGGATCCCATATAGGTATGGACATGACACAGCATGGGATGTTTCAAAATACCAAACGAGGGCAGAGGAAATGTGTACGTATGCTATTGTCCAAGTATTCAACACAGTGGAGCTGGTTTTAACCCAGAACATAACCAAACAGTAGCCTGTTGCTGTCAAACAGAACAGTGTAAAGAATACAGAGCAAACCCAGGGTTTCAGTTCAGAATGGGATAACCAAGAGGGCACAAACTGCAGCAGTTCTTAACAAAAGCTGTAAACTTGCATTCTTCTTAAAGTGAACCTGAACGCAAATAGGAAAATTATTATTGCAGCTGTCTGTAAAGTTACCTGACTGGAAATATTTAGATACATAATCCTTTAAAACATCGGTAGAATTTCCTGCTGTCCTTGTGACCAGTGGATTTCTGAACATAGTTTTTTGATTTGCAAAGTCTAGATGTACAGACACAGCCGTGCACTAGTTCCTTAGAGGAAGACAAGTGCTGGTCGATTTAGTCTTGAGACCGTCTCTGCAGACAGCACGGGGCTTCACCTCTCTTGGTTTTCATTTTCAGATTTCGCTGTAAACAGATTAAAGCTGGCAGAGATCTTGTACTATAAAATCTTGGAGACTATAATGGTACAAGAAACACGAAGACTACATGGGAAGGATCTGACTGTAAGTAAAGAAGCGTGGAAGAGGGTTATTTTCAGACAGTTCCAGAACAGAACAATCCACATATGTTGTTTTAATACTAAAAAGGGAGATGCGTGGCAAGTGCCTAAATGTAGTTTTTACTGCTATTAAAAGTGGCGTCATTCTGACCTAACTAACGACCTTAATTTGTGTTCCCTTCTAGAATCGTGACTTTATGGATAGATAACTTCTATTCGCTAGCTTTAGTTCTCTTCTTTATCCAGTTAACAATACCAGTACTTCATGGTAGTCAGCAACACATTTGCTCTGCTTCAAGGCAGATTCGTTTGGCCATCATCTGAACAGTGTGATGGGTTTGGCACCGTTGGTCTACGCTGTGTCCTTACCATTCTAAACTTCCCTGTAAAAAGAGGAGACTGGGGATGGTAGAAAATTCCAGCAATAAGCTACGTAGTATTAGTGCCACAAAAATCAAACTCGCTGTTTTCCAGACCTCAGATCACTGACGTTTTCTGTCCCCTTCAGGCTCTCTTGGAACAGGATGTCTTTCACCGCTCTCTCATGGCGTGCTGCTTGGAGATCGTGCTTTTTGCATATAGCTCACCTCGTACCTTTCCCTGGATCATTGAAGTTCTTGACCTCAGGCCATTCTATTTCTATAAGGTACAGAAATACTGTCTTAGGACTGGATCCATATTCAAAATGGCACGTTGCTGGGTTGAGTGTCTTAGAGGACACCCTTCCTTCCTAGGTGATGAGCTCGGAGAAGGAGTGATGTTAATGTGGCTGTTTGAAATTCTGTCTGTTGTTAAATGTATTACCTGGAATGTGTAATGTTGGAGTTGAAGCTGAAATTTAAAAGCAAGAAAACTGTTCTGTAAATGGTACTTGACTGTAACCTGCTGTGTATATATATAAAGAACTAAAAGGTGATTAACACTTCTAGTAGAGTAAGGTATTCAGGCAGATGTTTTGATGGTGTTTATATTTGCTGACTGCAAGCTGCAGTTCTGCTTGTTAGTGATAAAACAGCAATAATATTCTTTGTTGCCTTTGGCCACTGCTACTCATCACAGGCTTGCCTTGCTAAATGGTGTTTTCTTCTCTGTCTTGGTTTATAGATCAGAATCTCTGTTCCTGGGTGTTCTCCATTTTTGCTCAGTTAACCTCATTCCCCCCCTGCCTCCAATGTCATTTCTGTTCTTTGACTCGTTTGATCCTTTTATCATCTGTCTGTATGCCTCCTGCTTTTACTGATACCTAACAGCTTACTGGGGTTAGTCCAGAAGTAGTTCCGGTCAGATAACAATGAAAAAAACCCCTTGAACTCTTTGGGGAAGCTGTTTTATATTCTGTTCCTTAATCCCCAGATGTTGGGCAGTAGTGAAACTGAAACCAATTTGTCAATATTGCTTGGCTGTTGATAGCCTCCATCAATCCCAGATGCACTGGTTCAGATCCAGCTTTGTGGAACAGATTCGTATTTGATTTGAATTTTTTTTTTTTGCTATTCAGTGTACATTTTTATGGCCCTTGGAAAAAAGATGCCATCACAAAAAACTTCACCTGAGAGACCTAAGAGGAGTTATTCTGTTTGTGCCATTTGTAACTTCGTTCTTTAGGTGCTTGGTTCCTGTAGTATAAATAAGTAAACACACCAGTAAGTCCTCCAGGGAAGTTCTATGGCATTGCCATCTGTGGAGCTTTAATAAAAAACCAGACTAAATATTCCTCTGTCAGAAATAACATAAATGAAGGGAATCTTGCACTGGGGCGCAGGGTGGATTATGATATTTCAAGGGCCTTGTTTTCTACCCTGATTTGTACGTGTTCAGAATCCCAGCCTTTTCTTAAATGAAGCTTTAAAATAATGGGTTTCAAGCCTCTTTGTTATGAGCTGTTTGTTTGAAAGGAAGGACAGTTCAACTGCTGGGGGTCTCACCTGCCAGCCTAAGCAGATATACCTGCTTACCTCTTCCGAGGTGTGCTGCACGTGCTGGATCAGCACCACGTGTGCTCAGTGCTTCCATTCTGTATCTGCTTAGGGATGGTGAGAGAGGGCCTTAAAAAACCAAACCAAACCTGGGAGTGGGTTGTTGGGTTGTTCTGCTTCGGTGGGACATCTGCTGTCCATTTCCAACTCCTGGATTGTCTTTGGGGAAGAACAACAGGGATCAGAAGAGGGTCGGGGAAGATAAAGAGATGAGGAGGAGGCTGGTGTATTCTGTGGTGAAGTTTTGAACAGGATCCTGAAATGAGTATTAATTTGATAGGGTGTTAAGCAGGAGTTGATACTTTATGCTACTGTGCACATTGTCTTGTTCCCACTAGGTAATCGAAGTACTGATCCGGTCTGAGGATGGACTTTCCAGAGACATGGTGAAGCACCTCAACAGCATTGAGGAACAAATCCTTGAGAGTCTCGCCTGGACTCGGGACTCAGCACTCTGGACTGCCCTCCAGGCCTCGGAAAACAAGGTCCCAACTTGTGAAGAAGTGAGTTACCCACTTTCCTTTCGTTAAGAAATTCACAGAATCGCAGAAGGGTGGGGGTTGGAAGGGACCTCTGAAGGTCATAGAGTCCAATGCTCCTGCCAGAGCAGGATAAAACTAGAGCAGATCACTTTTTTTTTATGGTATTATACAGAAAAGTGCTGAAATGGATATTTGCTGCAGAAAAACTTATTAATAGATAAGCTAAAAAACCAAAAACTCAATCTGTTTGTTACCTAACACTGATGGTTTTTATTTCTCAGGTAATATTTCCTAGTAATTTTGAAGGAAGCAATGGAGGCAGTGGGCTGGGGCACTTGCCTATGATGCCAATATCTCCTATAATTCATCCTCGAGTAAAAGAGGTTCGGACAGATCTTGGTGGGAGTTTGAGACGGGGTAAGATCAAGGTTTCTGATACGATTTGAATGTGTGAATATGGGGAGAGGGGGTTTAGAATTCTTTAGAATCACAAAAAGCAATCCCAAGTCTGTTCAGAATTGTGAAGCCCCTGATTGGATCAAGGGAAGGCCTAGATGTGCCCAGTCAGACCGTTGCCATGTCTTACTGGCAGCAGACGTCAGTGATAATGTTGCACTTCTCAACTGGAACAGGTTTTGCCACTGTTTTGATGTGAAGGTTACCTGAGTCCAAGTGGGTTCTCTCCTCATGGTTTATTGTCCTTTGCTGCTCAAGTGTTTTCCAGGTGTTGGGCTTTTTTGTTGTTCTCAGTGAGTTTGTCTGGTTTTAAGTGACTTTTTTTTTTAATGGAATGACAGATCTGCATTTATTCCTCCTTCCTACAGAACTGCTTTTTGCATGAGTGGAGGACAGTACTCTGTCTGCAGTATTTCCTCTGAAGATCCACTTTGGTGGATATTATGGTTTGTTGCTTGATGGAAGGGAAGGCAACTTGGAGGTGGTGTCTTTATATATGGGTGGGGCTGTGTGAGACTTTTATCTCCTATATCTCCAGACTCTTGGTATCAAAGACTCCTCCTAACTTCACGTGGAAGATAGTGGGGATTGTGAAAGCTTATTTGGCCCTGGTACCAAGAAAACCATCGTGGCACGGTTAGAAATAAGGTCTCCAATCAGTCTTACCTGCCCGGTTATTCAGAAGCTTTCTGCTTTGTGGGAGATGGGGAAACTGCTGTCACTGGTACCCTCCCTTGCAAGTGGCCAGCAGACTTCAGCAGAAAGGCAAAAAGCCAGAGGTACAGAAACTTGTAAGTCAGTATTGTCTGCTTCACTCTTGCTACTGGAGCAAATGTTTGAAAGCAGCTGAAAAACCTGAGAGGAACTGGGGGTAGATGAAGGTGAAGGCTTCTGACTGGGGTCAGTTGGAGGGAGTTTAAAAGCTAGAACATGCAGAAGGCAGCACGTCCAGGGAACGTGGTCAGTGTTCCTCTAGAGGAATGTATTCAGAGGAACAGCACTTGCAAATGCTAATCTGTTAAGCAGACTGGAGTAAGTATCTGATCCTGCGTGTTCCTTGGTCTCTGCAAATTAGCGTGGTTACTCTTGTCTTCCACCTGGCGCCAGACTGGGAAACTGAGCTGTCTGCGATGACGACACAATAAAAGGCGATAGTTGGACTGTAGGTCTCGTTCGTATCGCCAAGGAGCAGTGAGCTGTGAGATTGGTTCCTAACGAGAAGTGATTTCCGTGCTCTGGTTTAGCAGTTTGAAGGTTTGCCTTTTCCACCTCCCCTGGAGGAGTGCTCCTGTGAAGCTGCTCCTCTGAAGGTGTTTGGTTTTCCTTCTCTTTTGCATACTAGACATGCAGCCGTTGTCACCAATCTCCGTTCACGAGCGCTACAGTTCTCCTACAGCTGGAAGTGCGAAGAGAAGGCTCTTTGGAGATGACAGCCCCAAAGAAATGCAGGTGGAGAAAATCGTAAGCGAGGGAACTAAGTTGACAATCGCTCCAGCGTCAAGCGTTGCTGCTGAAAATGTGTCACTTTCTCCTGTCCAAACAATACTGACCATGACAACAGCCGCAGTACTGGGAAAAGCGGGACAGAAGGTTACTATCCCCCTGCACGGTACGAATTCTTCCCATTTTTCTTCTCTACTAGATGTTTTGCTTGCTCTGAACATCTGCTTGGACTGACCATGCCTTTTGAACGTGTATCACTTTCTCTTTCTTTAAAAGACCATGTATCACTTTTTCTGCTGACACCTCTTTCCATGGAGACATCTGACAACCATCCCGAGGATTCCTTCTTGCAAACAAAGTTGTGGAGTTCTCTCTTCTTCCAGTTGCACCTTGCCACAGACCAAGTGATGCTGTGGTTCTCGGCTCCCGTTATGATTCACTTCTGTTTGTCTTAACTTTGGTCTGTTATAATCTTAAAAGGCTCTGCAGTTTCTGGATGAGGGCTACATATTAACGCTAGCAAAACAGTGGGGGATATTTGTTGGGTGACGCTGGAGTATTTCTGAAAATGTTGCATGAGAAATGAGCTTTACAGCCTTTTTTCATTTAAAAACTGGGTCTGTAGGTAAAGGCGAAAAGAAACATGAAAAGTGTAGATTTTTTTTTTTCAGATTTTCAGCAAGAGAATTTGTCTACTTAGGGAACCAATGAGGACTGTATACAATATACTCTCGGGTTTGCAGAAGAATACAGCAAAAAGAAAGGGAATGCCACCTCCCCCAAAAGGGGAATCGCAGAGTTGTGGTTTCTTTTAAACATTGTGCTTTCAAATAGTTTCAGAAATGATCGTTCGCATTCCTTTTCTTCCTTTAAGCATTAAGATGGAGACTCCCTTTTTACAAGGAGTCACGTGTGAAAGACAAGGGGTGATGGGTACAAATTACTCCCGAGGAGATTCCAGCTGGACTCCAGAAGGAAATGTTTCACCATGAGAACAATCAGACATTGGAATCGTCTCCCAAGGGAAGTGGTGGATTCCCCTACACTGCACACTTTTAAGATACAGCTTGACAGGGTGCTGGGCCAGCTCATTTCAACTATATATATATAGTTTACCTTAAAAGCTTGGACTAGATGATCTGTGAGGTCCCTTCCAACCTGGTATTCTATGATCACCAGATACCTATTTTTTTTTTTTTGATCATTTCTGAAGATTCTGAGGGACAGTCTTTTTACCATCCAGCACAGGAGGATGAAGAGTCTTGACTGTGAAATGTTTGTGAATTCATTTATCATTTGCCGTTTAACTCTGCAGCATGAGGAGAGCGAGCTGTTTATTCCCGAGTCTCTCTCTCATCCCCAGGCATTGCGAATGAAATGGGGGGGATCACGTTGATACCCATTTCGATGAGTTTAGGTCAGCCCTGTAAGGTGGAGGCCCAGGCTCCCTGCCACCCGCAGGCGAGCCAAGCACAAGACGCGCATCTGCCGTCGGGAGGCAAACCCAAGAAAACAGGATCCTTGGCACTGTTCTACAGGAAGGTGAGTGTCCTTGTTAGGAGGTCGTGCTTTGCTGCTGTCGGTGCCCGTGCTGAACCTTTCCTCCTTGAGCCATTTTCACTACCTTTCGGTCTTCGTGTACCTTTCCTTTGGCAGGAGCAGTTCTTACATACCTGGCAGAAAAGATGCCCCTTCCCCGTGAAACAGAGTTGTTTCATGGTTGGTTTTTGCTTTGTTTTCATTGGCACCTTCCATAAATAACTACCTGAGACATAGCGGTAATTTTTTCTTACCTCTCGGTAGTTTTTTTTCTCTTGACTGTTTTTACTGCCTGCCACATTTGCAAGGGTTAGACATATCAGGAATGGATTATTCTCCTGAGTCTTCCTCATTCAAAACTGCACTGTTTCGCATCTGGCATCCGGAGATTCTCATTTGCAGTTTTCTGAGGTCTGCCCAGTAGTGCTGATCTTGCTGCTGTGGAAGCTCAGAAAGCAGCAGTGAGTAACACGCCATCTGAAAGCTTCTAGAAAAAAAGGAATTTCTTGAAGTAATAAAGGATTTAAAGGGTAAGTTAAGAACTGTCCGTGCCTCAGAGAAACTTCAGGTTATTTGTTTCTAGTTGCTTTTATTTCCAATGTAGAGTGTGTGAGGGGTCTCTGGAGGAGGCAGGAGTAACGTGCCTAAGTGCCTGCAAAAAATACATGCTTAATTTAACCTCTTAAAAACATAATAAGATTTTTTTTCTGTTATTTTCGTACTAGAGAAGTTATTCTCAGAGGTTTTCCCTTTTGAGAGTATCTGTACTGTAAACCTAGAAAATTCTCCACTGAACAATCTTTGAAGTAAATCTTAATGGAGAAACTAATTCCTGGAAACACTGGAAAGCTCCATCCTGTGTCTGAATTGTTGGTTCTTTAATTTGGGCAGTGACAGTCTGCCTCTGAGAATGGATCAAGAATGGATTAACCAGCTGCCGGGCGTGACCTCAGACTGCATTTTGGAAGCTTAGCTCTCAACTGGGTGATCCTTCAGCTGTAGACGTGTATTTGACAAACCACGTGGTAGGCAACACGCTCCCCTTAGTTACACAGGAGAGCTAAAACCTTCATTTAAATTTGGCTGTAAATTTTGACCTATTTGCAATGATCATATTCAAAATGATACCCTTTTTCCCTGTTTGCCTTTCTTGTTCCTGTTCAGTAGAGCAAGTGAAAATGAAATAAACTCTTTCTGCTTTCCAGCATAAGCAATGGGCATAGTTACTCTCCATGAAGCAAGAACTTCTGAAATAAGTGGCAGAAGGCTAAGGTTGCACTCGATAGTTATTTCAGGCTTTGAGACAGATTTCTGGTAATCAAAAAATACAGAAGAAAAGCCTGTTGGTTTGCTAATCGAACGTGATCGGGATTAAAGCGTGTCCCTGCTTTGTGCTCGTTGGAAGCGTTCCGGTATGGCGAGGGAGTGATCTGGTACAGCAGCTCTAGTCACAGTGGTTTAAAGTGGATTTCCTATAAGCATTAGGAATCCAGCGTCTGAAGAGAGTTGACAGCAGTCTTTGAAGACCTTGTCTTGGTTGGAGCAGGGGGGAATTTTGCAGAAGTGAACTGTTCAGATACAGAAGAGCTCTACTTTGAGGACTTCCATTTTTTGCCGGCGAGGTTAAGCTCGGCT
Organism: Ceryle rudis; assembly: GCA_033439905.1. Taxonomy (NCBI): domain Eukaryota; kingdom Metazoa; phylum Chordata; class Aves; order Coraciiformes; family Cerylidae; genus Ceryle; species Ceryle rudis. Next base: position 18,474 of record JAAGNO010029715.1, read on the forward strand.
TGGCTTGACTCTCTACTCTGTGTCTTTTTCTTCCAGGTGTATCATCTGGCAAGCGTGCGTTTGCGTGACCTGTGCTTAAAATTGGATGTTTCCAATGACTTGCGCAGGAAGATATGGACGTGCTTTGAATTCACATTGGTTCATTGCGCTGATCTAATGAAGGACAGACATTTGGACCAGCTCCTCCTCTGTGCCTTTTATATCATGGCAAAGGTAACACGCAGTTTTTAAGAAGTTCAGTGAACTTTCTGTCAAGTGAAAATGTAAATTGTGTTCACAGTTTACAATTTGATTGTTTTATTCATGCCCTGTTATGAGAGGGAAGGAGAAAATCCTTCCAAGAATTGGATTAAGGCCTGGTATACTTTTTTCCCCCCTTGTTTTGCACAACCTTAATGGTTTCATCAACCAGACAGGTGGTTAAGAGAGGATTTTTCTTGCCTTCTTGAGCGTGTTCCCAGTGAGCACTGGTCAGCAGAGGCAAAGCAGCGTGTGGTCTCCTTGCCCCATACTTGCGTTTTCTGTCCTGCTTGTCACCTTCGTCTGTATAATCGGAACTAAAAATGCCATTACAGTTCCAGAATTGCGCAGATACAAACATCTGCAAGAGCTCACGACCTTATAGATGGATGAAAAGTTTCCACTCTACAAATATCCCGGTAGCTCCTGAAGATTCAGGTTGAGGGACTGAGCTGGATGCCTGTTACTTGTACTTCATTTCCTATTCAGTTGGCCAGCATCAATTTAAGGTGTTACTGAGCTCGGTTATGAAACTGGAATATCGGTTTGATTCCGGCTCAAGAGCTGATGGGTACAGCGGCCATCGACTGATTCAGACACAAATTCAGGAAAGTGAAGCAAAGCCCAGGCTCCTCTTAAACTTTCTGGATGAGTTACCTTTTCCTGAGGAGGACAGTGAAGAGGAGCACTACCCCCGGAAGGAATCTGATGTTCAGTGCATCTACCTGTGCTGTTAGTGACTGCAGCACGGCTCAGGCTCATTTGCCATCACTACTGATAGCCCTAGAAAAGCAAAACCATTGAATAGTCCGTGCTCTGTATCTTATGTCACTTGTTTTGCTGGGTTTTTTCTAAATGCTGAGCGTGTCTCCAGTGCAGTGTGAGAACTGACAATTGAGACCAAGGCCTTGATACATTCTCTCCTGGGGTCCTACTACAAAAATTGTTGCTCATCTGCTATTAAAACTATAGCTGTGTGGTGGAAAACCAAAGTCCTTTAAGAAATGCTCTCCTTTGAAAAGAAAGATGAAATTGCACGTGTGTATCTACCTGCCCAGTGTTTTGTTCAGGATTTCCTCAATTTCTCTTTAGAAAACTCCAGGGCCCAGTTTTCAAATTTACAAATACCTTTTGGACTTAATAATATTTCCCTTCTTTACTTTTTAGTGTCACTAAAAGATAAAGTGGAAAAGGAATATTTCCTAAGCATCATATGCAGGAAAAATAAAAGGCTTTAGTAGCTAACAAACAAGGGGTAACTGAAGAAGAACAATGCTTGTTTTTTCATCATCTCATCACCAGAATAAGTTTCTCAGTTATGCTTTCATAGTAATACTCCCCAAAAAAGCTCTCTAGAGGGAAGGTAGTTCAATAGCCATGACCTGAGCAGCCCGACCTTGCTGCTTGCACTTGGTCTTGAATAGCCTTTTCTTCTCCAGGTAACCAAAGAGGAAAGAACTTTTCAGGACATAATGAAAAGTTACAGAAATCAGCCACAAGCAAACAGCCATGTGAGTAAATAGTGTTGCCTTTCCTTTTGATAAATCCCACCTAGAGGTGGCTTTTTAAACGTTTATGCTGATAAGGGAGAAGTCAGATTCTCTTCAGTGTTACATTCTTACTCTGATGGATTTCATCTCCTCTTCTGACTTCCTTATTTTCCTTGACGAGAGGTTTGGGGTTTGTTTGTTTTTTTTCCTGGTGTCCTGTAGGTTTATAGGAGCGTCTTGCTGAGAAATGTTTCTGATGACGTCCTACAGGACAAAAATGCAAACCAAGATGTGGAGATGACAGAAGGTAAGTACAGCAGGGTAACCTGCTGGTTTGACAAATTACTTGTGGCTTATAAAGAACTGAACTGTCAAGTAATAAGGAGAAGTGACACGAGCTTTACAGTTTTAAATGTGTTAAAGAAAAATAAATGTATTGTTGAAAAAGAAACCATCTTGTCAGTAGCCCTCCTGTCTGCTAGAGGTGGAAAATCGCTTCCTAGTTGGAAAAAAATTGGTTTTTCTCCTTCAATTTGCTCAAGGTTGAAGTGTTTCCTTAGTGTGGCAGTGATGCTGTAGTTCTTGTACATCAACGCTGATTAAAGGAGAAAGATGAACAGTCTCTGGAATATAACACAGGGGTTTTTTCATAGTTTCACCTGCCCTGAAGGCTTAAATAGAGAGAACTTGTTTCAGAAGATAAACATGGTGACTCCAAGACCACCATTTTCTTATATTGAGGTTTATTTTAAATAGAATAATAGAATGGGTTGGGTTGGAAGGGACCTTAAAGATCACCCAGTTCCAATCCCCCTGCCATGGCAGGGACACCTCCCACTAGAGCAGGTTGCTCCGAGCCCCATCCAGCTTGGCCTTAAGAACTTCCAGGGCTGGGGCTTCCCCCACCTCTCTGGGCAACCTGTTCCAGTGTCTCAGCACCCTCATGGTGAAGAACTTCCTAACGTCCAGTCTGAATCTGCCCACCTCTAGTTGTGATCCATTCCCTCCAGTCCTGTCACCCTTTTTCTCCCTGTTGTTAGAAGGGTGTTTTTCAAAGCCTCAGCTGTTTACCCAGCTTTATCTTGGGCTTCTGCATCTATCCTGCCTTTCCTGGCCATTGTATTCGTGCTTCCTTGGGCTGTATTTCTCCTCCCAGAGAGGTGTTTTTCAGGGATTGAGTGATGAACCCAACTTGCACATCCCCTTCAGTCTGCTCAGAAGTGGCCTCCTCCCTGGCTGCCATTCTGGCCTCTGCTGGAAGATTCTTGTGTGCTTGTCTTGGTTTGAGATCAGGCTGGTCACCCTTTGGCCAAGTGTTTTCAGACCTGTGCTGGCTGTGCCGATACCCAGTGTGCCCTGTACTTCTCTGGCCATCCTTCATCACTAACACTAAGGTGAAGTCTCTTGAGATGCAGGCTCTGGCTGTGCTCATGGTTTCTGTGGTGTTTTAAACCATGCTGTCCAGCCTGGGGGTGCTCTGCCAGCTGTCTTGTGCCTTCCAGAGAGTCTGCTCCAAAGCCCTGCGAGTTAGTTTGCTTTGCTGCAGGGCTCCCCTCACGTTCCTTGTCAAAAGTGCCCCGAGACAGCTCTCGGAGGCCTCTCGGTGGTATATTTTAGATTTGGAAACTCGAGGCAGCTTTTATTCAGTGAATCCTGGAGTTTGGGAAGCTGTAGGGGAGGGAGTTTGGTTAACTCTAGCTTGTTGATGGAGGCAGACAAGCAGAGTCTGGTATAAATAGGCTTCTTGTGGGGTTGTGACCCCCTTCCTTCTCTGTCTTTCCACCAGTATCTCACTTCTTTTTCCCTTGCACACTCCCCTTCCTCTTTTTCATGACCTTTCTGCAGCTGTTTTGTGGCTCTCGGGCGGTTTCATTTTCTGATTGTAGATCTACATTGAGTTGGATTTGCGCTACCAGCCTCCAGATGGCTCAGCTGGGACCTGGGTTGAAGAGGACTTTGTCTATCAGATGAAAGACAGGTATTGAAATCCTGGGAGGAGCAAATTTCCAGTTAGCTTGTACAGCCACCCGTCCAGTAGCAGCCTTTGGGATGCAGTCCAGCCTTGTTTACTCTCCACCTCTGGCCAGGCTGACGCTTCTCTGCTCTGCAGCAGTGATACAAGTCAGCACTGCTCTTGGGAAGATCATAGCTTGTCCTCACAAAAAGCCTGTGACTACAAAAACCTGCTGCACCCCGTGAGTCCTTTCGCACTCAGAGGCATTCCTGAAGCCTTCCTGGCTGACAGGAGCAAGACTTTATGTTTGCAAAGTTGTAGAGAGCATGGCTTTGGTCTGTAGCAACCCCAGGCATCTTGCACACAAGTGGTACCCAGAGCTGGGGGAGATGCGGGTGTCTGGGCGGACAGGATGACGGCAGCAAGCTCTGGGGAGTGTCACTCTGGAGTGCCAGAGGCAAAGCAGTAGGCACGCAGGGCAGACGGTGGAAAAACATTGCTTAGGAGGATGCTTGCGGCCCTGCCAAGAGCCAAGCTGTGGCACGCACTTAAATCATCAGTCAACAGCCACAACGTGCCTGTTCTTTCAGCAAAGCATCTCTTTTTCTTACAGTTCGGAGTTAATCATCCGCAATCCTGGATTTGAGGAGCTGGAGTAAGTAGCCCTACTTGAGTGTGTCACCTCACCCCCCGGGTGGGGGAATGCACAACCTGCTCATCGGGGCTGACGCTGTGGCACGTGACGTGGTGGGGGGTCTGCAGGACAGCCGAGGGGCCGAGAGCGAGTGAGCTGGACAGGAGGGCTGCTGCACTGGGCAGGAAGCTGGCAAAAGGGCTGGAGACTGATGAGGAAGAGGAAGAAGAGGAGGATTTCTGTGATGTGTCTGAGATGGAGGTCTTGGGCATTGTCTTCAGCCCTGTGAAGAGGTATGAATGGTGTGCTCTTGTCTCTTGCCCCTTCTTGGGCCATAGGGTGGGAAGTGCCAGCTTGGGGGGAGATGCTGCATCTCTTGGCATTCTGCTTCTGCAAAATGTCAGCAACCTTCGATCTCCAGTGGCCCCAAAATGGGGACTGCCGGGGATTTGCTCGTTCCTAGGGTAAGGGGCCATTATTTGCCACAGCTTCCATTGCTTCCCTTGGTGGGGGTTTGCTCAGGTTCATGCAGATGAAGAGACCTGCTCACCTGGCTTGTTGTTTTTGCACAGCCGCTCCAGACTTTGCTCCGCACGGGACCTCTTTGCCACCCCAACCCCACAGAGCTTCCAGGTACTGCAGCGTTGAGTGTGTGTCCCTGCAGCTGCCTCTGGCCCCACAGCTTTGTGTGGCTTCCCTGGGCAGTGTGAGGTTTGCTGAATGGGCTCCATCCATGAGCACTGTCTCCAGCATCAGCCAGCCCAGAGCAGGATTTCTTTCTGGGCCGTGTAATTAGCTACGGATGTACAGGAGAAGGGAATCAGCCTGTCAGCCACGTGTGCCACTGCAAAATGCTGCCTGGGCAGAGCTTCAGAGAGCACCCAGGCAGGGCTGGTGCCTGCCATCTTCCCCGGGGTGTCGTCTGGGCCCCCAGGGACATCTGTGGGACGTGGCTGGGGGTGCAGGGCTGCTGCAGGGACTTTCTTGGAGGTGCCGGGAGGCTGATACGAAGCTGTGGCTCTGGCCAATGCTCTGGCCTCAGGTTTGTTTGAAAGCACTGTGAAGTTTGGAACTGGAGTTCAGTCCCATCTTCCGCCCTGCAGATTTCAGGGCAGGTCTCCCACCCTGCTTATGGATTTAAATTCTTCCCTGGTTCTAAGTAAACGTGGACTCACAACGGCATCTCCTGCTTTTCAGGGCAGGGTCCTACTGACCGAGCAGGAAGCTTTTGTGGGGGTGGAATTTCCTACCATCCTTTCCTTGACACTATTTTCATTCACCTTAACAAACTGCATAGTTGCTTGTACTGAGAGCAAAGTGAGAACACGTCCCGGATCTTGGACTTGTAACCAGTTGCAGCAAATAAGATGGCTGCATTCCAGTCTTTCCAGTGGCGTCCATCTCAGTAGGATTCACAGAGAAGTATTGACAGAAGTTACATAGAGCATCTTCTCCAAGATGCTCTGTGGACACCACCATGGGGGAGCAGTGGGTTTGCATCCCCCTGGGAAGTGGGGACAGTGCTGCTGGGGAGGCCACCCTTGTCAAAGGTGCTGGGGATTTATCACTTCATTTCCTTGCTTGTCTGAAAGAAGCAGGTATCTCAAATACCATTTTGGTGTGTCCTGGCCATAGCAGATGTCAGCAGCCCCGCTCTCACTTGCCCCGAGCGCCCAGCCCTGCAGCAAGAGGGGCTTGCAATTTGCATACTGGTGTTGCTGAAACAAGCTCAAAATGGAGCTGGAAATGAGGAGAACGCTGATCCAAAGATTTTCTCCTACATTTTCCCAGGTTGGGATTAATATCATTGAAGCCCAGAAGCTGGTGGGGGTGAACATTAACCCCTTTGTGGTAGTCAAGGTTGGGGAGGAGAAGAGGCATACAGCAACGCAGAAGTCAACAAACTGCCCCTTCTACAATGAAGTACGTGATACGGAGAGAGGCTCTGTCCTTGCCCTGCTGGAGTCCCAAGTGGCTGGTGTCATCTTTGAAGGGGATGCTCTTGTGGGGCCATGTTGGGAGGCTGGGGCTCAACTGTCTTGCTCTTCTCTTTCAGTATTTTTTGTTTGAATTCCATGAACCGAGGGACATTTTATTCCACAGACTGATAGAGATCTCGGTGAGCACGTTCTCCTCTTTATCCTTTCTTGGTAACTGGTACAGCCCTACGCTTCCGTGTGCAGACGCTGGGAGTGATGGACAAAGCAAGGGTTCCAGGGCCAGCCAGGTTTTCCAGCCAGAAGCATCTGCCCCACAGAGAGTCCAAAGGGCCTTTTTGTGGCCAGAGTGGGCAGAGACCTGTCCCCACTCTGAGCCAGCGCTGGGCAGTGCTGCTTCCCACCTCCTCCATGCCAAGTTTTCTCTGCATCCAGTGACCGAAGTGGGGCTCTGGGGCAGTTTCGTGCCTGTTGCCTTGCTGCCCCACTGTTTGGAGTGCGATTCCCCACTGCCCCTTACCCTGGGACCTCATCCTGCAGGTTGTGGAGGCAAGTGACAGGTGTGAGGGGTGCTCAGGAGTGATTTGTGCTGGAAGAAAAGCCCAGGCAAGTAGAGAGCAGTCTTCAGAAATCCCCTTGTCCAGAGCACAGGGGTCTCTTGAAGACATGGGGCTTTTCTGGAGATCACAGAATCACTGAGGCTGGAATAGACCTCCAAGATCATCAAGTCCAGCCTGTGACCCAACACCATGACATCAGCCAGACCATGGCACCAAGCACCACATCCAATCTTTCCTTAAACACCCCCAGGGATGGCGACTCCACCACCTCCCTGGGCAGCCCATTCCAGTG
>JAAGNO010029715.1:25680-36226 GCA_033439905.1 Ceryle rudis
TCCCACTAGAGCAGGTTGCTCAGAGCCCCACCCAGCCTGGATGTGAACACAGCCCGTGATGGAGCATCCACAGCTTCTCTGGGCAGCCTGTTCAAGTGTCTCACCACCCTCAGAGTGAAGATTTACCTTCTTATTTCCAGTCTAAATCTCCCCTCTTCCAGTTTCAAACCATTACCCCATGTCCTATCACTACAGACCTTTGTAAAAAGTCTTGGATTTCAGTCAACTATTTTCTTTGCTCTGGGTTGGAGAAAAAGGCAGAGAGCAGTATTTGAGAAAGGCATGCAAATCGTGCCGTGCCCATTCAGAGTGATGTGTCGGGAAACCGAGAGATCACAAGCTCACGTATGAACCCTTGAGCAGAGCAGATCTGCAGCCAGGACACACGCAGAAATTTAGAAGACTGTTCCCAATGGTAAACTCCTGCTGTGGGTGGGATTCAACTGCTTGAATTGAGCACTGGAGCCACTTTTTAGATGCCTGCTGAGAATTCCACCAGGGCCAGGGGCAAGTGCTGATGATCTGGAGGTTCAGCAGCCTGTCCAGCAGCTCCACAACCACTGGATGTCCTAGAGCCTCTAAAGTGGCCATGGGCTTCAGTGCTCTGTCAAGAGGATGTATGTGGTTACAGACTTCTTCGGTTGCTGTTCCTGATGGACTTTCTTCAGTTAACAGACTCCCCTCTGCTTTATTTAGTATCAGCTCCCGCTTTTTTGACACCAGCTTACAGGAACATGTGTTGTGACCCAAGGCAGACATGCTAAGAAGTCACACTTGGGCGTCAGCTGAAGCTTTTGGTGTCAGTGCTGCGCCGAGTGCAAGAGGTTTTATTCTGTGATGCCCCATTTTGCTCGGCAGAGGATGAAAGATGGAGGACTGCATTCAGTAGCAGTCGGGCTTAATTAGGGGAGGGAGAACGTTAAGGAAATAGACTTGCTGTGGGGCTGCAGCTTTTTCCACTCAACAGCTGGTTTGTAATGCTCCTGAACAAACTGTGTCACCGCTTCCTCACAGCGGACGCGAGTTGTGTGAAGCTGCTCTGCCAGCTGATCACTAGACCCTTTCACGAAGGTAAATGCTGGCAGTTAGCAAAGCACCTCAAACTTAACTTTGAGCAACAGATGGCTTTGTCCCACTCCCCAAAACAAGCATGGGAAAAAGGGGTCAGTTGTGCTACATTTTTGTTTCCTGCAGCTATTTCCAAGTTTGGAATAAAGATTTATGGTGGCCTTTGTAGCTGTAGCCTGCTAGCAGCCATTTGTAGCTACGAATCCTACTCGTGTTCGTAACCACCTACAGCGCACCCTGCTCCTGGCTGAAACACCTCAGCTCCTTAACTAGTCCATTTGTGGATGGTTAACTCTTAAGTTTGAATCTGAAGCGCCCCGGTTCATTGAGATGATGTTTCTGAAATCTGAAGCTCTCTCCTTGTTAGACTGGTCTGGGAAAAGTGGGAGTTCCTCGGGCCGATCCGCAGCAGGGACCCCGGCTGAGGCGGGAACAGAGGAGAGAGGAGATCTCATTAAATTTTACAACGCAGTCTACGTGGGAAGAGTGAAATCATTTGCGCTGAAGTACGATATCACAAACCAGGATCGTGTAGTAAGTAAAGCATTCTGGAATTTTGCCTTATCTAATAGTCAGGCACACAGTCATTTTTCCTGACAGTTGAACACTTTTGTTCTGTTATTCACCTGGTGTGGTTACAGAAGTTCCGTAGTCGTGGGTAATGGTACAAGGACTTGCTTTAACAGCCTTTCCAGAGGACAAATGTGGACTCAGTTCACTTTACAGTCTTGGTTTCAGCTTCTTGGTATCAATGCAACACCCATGTGCTCAAGCGGCCCTGGAGCACCTGTGGTTTTGGTGGATACTTTATCTGTTGTTTAGCTGATACGGGTTAAAATCTAATGAAGGCCTGGAAGCGTATTGATCTTTCCTTCTGTGAAGTTAACGCTTTTAAGTATCTCCCAGTTCAGCTCCTATCCAAATTTGTCCCCTCTTGCAGGTGGAAGCCCCTCCCTTGTCTCCATTCCCCAACATCAAGCAGCAGCCAGTGTCTCCTCGGCGGATCTCTCAGCAGCACTGCGTTTACGTTTCGCCTCACAAGAACGGGGCCTGCCTGACCCCTCGCTCTGCGCTGCTGTATAAATTTAACGGGAGCCCTTCCAAGGTAGAAAGCAAAGAGGTTGTAAAAGGGGTCGATTTGAGAGAGGGTTAATTAATCTCCTGATTAGGATGTGTTCTAATGCAGTGAGGTTTCACTGAACGAGTGCCTCACTTTATGGTGAAGGGTAGAATTCTTTACGTAGAGCCCAGCACTTGCTCAGCAAAGAGTTTAGACTAAATTTTTGTTCTCAGATAATTGAAAACCAGAGGGAGTTTGAAATGAGCTCATAGTAACTCGTGGCTGTTATTTTTCTTTTAACTTGATTGCAGAGCTTGAAGGACATCAACAACATGATAAAACAAGGTGAACACAGGAGTAAGAAGCGAGCAATAACAATTGACAGTGACACCGAATCCCCCACGAAGCGACTCTGCCAGGAAAACGATGACGTTCTACTTAAACGTCTCCAGGATGTTGTCAGTGAAAGAGCAAATCATTAAAAGGTCCCCTTCTCCGTGGGACCCAAAAGCTCTGGAGTCAGATGCAGCTGTTGCACTATTTATTTCTTGCTTTTGTATGCAGACAACTGCCAAGTTTCTTTAACGTTGAGCTTTCACTTGACTCCCACGGGATGCCAAAAGCAAGGGTTAAGTGGTGAATGCCGGAGAATGAGAAGTGGTGGTGATCTTCCTTCCCAAAGGCCACTCTGCGCTCTAAGTTCCTCTGTCTGAGCTGTTCTGGCAAGAAGAGTGATCTGTAGAAAGCCATACTGGATGTTCTCGAGCGTAATTTAGAGCATCAGGAGTTCTGAGCGTAACTCAGCTTCTAGGAACACTGGGTTTACTTTTGGAATAAGAATTACAAGGAAATGAGTGAAGTCAGTTAAGTTTCCTCAAGCTTCTGGTACTTGGGGAAGAAACTGTAGAAGTGCCTTATTTTAAAAGAATGTGGAATTTTATGCATTATTTTACTGCAGAGTAACTGGGGTGGAGAACAAAGCGATCATTTTAACCTCGAGAAGAGCTGAGCAGGTTTGAACGGCACGATTTGGGTCGTGCTCCCTCTCCTGCCAGAACTTCAGTGAAGGTGTCCGTTAGGACGTGGGCCGGCAGCCTTTCCAGGAACCAAAGCTGTGATCAGAGAGGAAAAAGAGCAGCAACTCGGGGTCGGCACTGACACCCCATCAGCTCAGTGAGTCCCAGTTACCTTCCCTGGAGCCGCTCCCGTCTCCCGCGGGGCCCCAGGACAGCCCTGCTGCAGAAGCTGTAGGTGTCTGACCCCCAGAGGAGCCCAGGCTGGTGACAGCCCTTCAGATGCACAGATCCATTGTGTCTTTTCGGTTTATTTTCTCCTGAAGATCTCTGCCTCTTGTGTAGCATCTACACTGACTGTAAGCCCTTCGGGTAAGGCGTGGTTGTACATAGGGGGTTGGTTCATTGGAAATGTGGAAACTCCAGCAGCCAGTTCTCGGAACCGTTTTGAATGCTGAAGGATTTGGTAGGATTTATTTTACCAAAACAGAGAGAAGTCAAGGTTGATTAATTACTCTAAATCAGTAGCTTGATCGTATCTTGTGTTTGCATTTAACATTAGAGCCATGGAGAAACTTCTCAGCACTGTATTTTTTCAGTTTGTGTCTATATTGAACTGGAAAAAAAGAAAAAACCCTGAACAATTACATAGGACTTGTCTAAGGAGCCCTGTTGGCTCCGCTGGTTGGCTGCTTTGGCGCGTGCTGCGAGCCCCTCTCCAGCGCAGCGCCGGGGGAGAACTCTGCCATCATTTCAGGCGGTCTCAGCTAATGACTCTGGCCAGTAATGATGGAAGAAAAATGTATTTAAAAGTGTATGTGTGCAGAGACCCTACTCAGCAGTGAGTAGGAAGTTCACAAACTCCGTAATTTGTTTGTGAATTACTAACTACTTAAATATTTGATTACTTTTGTGTGTGTTGTTTGGGGTTGGTCCCCCCCCCGCCTTACTTTCAAAAAAGATGCTTATTTCTGAAAGGTCTGACTGTAGAGAGCTGCTGTCGGAGGCAATGGCCACGCAGCAGACTAGGTCTCATGTAGATTCTTCTGTTCAGTTCCTTTAATTTTATTCGATTTTTAACATTTGTCTTCAGATCTTGAGATAAGAAGTACAAGAGAAACAGCCTCTCTCTCCTGATCTGCTCACCAGTGCTGTTACAGCCAGCCCGGGTATACACTCCAGTCCCTAAAAGCCTCCTGTGCTGGGGGGGGGAACAGAGAATCCTGATTTCACTTTCAGCAGAGTCTGCTTTGGTTTCGTGGAGTGGCAGAACCTCCCCTTCTGGGGGGGAGCAGAGGGTCAGGCTTTAACAGCACGCGTCCCTCAGCAGTGCTGTGCCACGGCCTTCGGCTGGTTTGGTTTTGACTGAGCATCGGGTGCAGCTCTCCTGTCCCGTCTGCTCCCCACCCTCTGAAACTGGAAAACTGATGGTGCCAAAATCCTTCCTGGTTGTCGCTGGGGGCGGGGTTTTTTCATTTGAAAAATGAATGTGCTACGACGGGATGCAGTTCAGATTTTTTCACCTTTTGAGGTGATGGTAGGGGGAGGAAAAAAAAAAAGACGGTTTTGATTTGTTGAAGATCTAAAAGAAAAGCTTGCATGGAAATTTTGTAACGGTTTCAAAGTGCCTTCACGTGTAAATATTTTATAATAAACAGTTAAAAAGCATTTTGACTTGTGTTGCTGTATTTCCAGTGGTTTTTCGGGGGTAGCTCATTAAACTTTGTCTGAATTTTCCATACTGTCAAAGACCTTCATCATTTTTATGCTCCCTCAATTTTTTTTTTTTTTGGTACTTTTTCAGTTTAACATCACCAATCTTTCACGGGATCTGGGTTGGATTTCGCCAACCAGCGGGTCGCGGGGTTTGCTTTAACAACTGGGAGCTGGGCCATCGCCTCAGCGAGCGGCGAAGGACTTAGAAAATTCAACACCTGTCTGTACTCTTAACACAGTATTAAGCAATCAATATTCTTAATTAGAAGTCCTGTGTGTTTTTCCCACACTCTCAGTTCCCAGTCCATTATTAATCTTCAGCCCTTCTTCGCCGTCTTGCTTCAGTTCCTCTCCAGCTGTCACAGGTCCGTGACATTCAGGCTCTCCCAGTCTCCTCTCTTCAGACATTTGCCTTTAGAATTCTGAGAGACCAGAGTTGTTCCTCTCTCTCAATCTTGATCTTACCTAAAAATAGTTAACCTTTACTAAAATGCTTACCCCAAGTGAACTACCCCTCTTCTATCATGTCTTGTACCTAACAGAAAATCAATCCGCTCATAACCATCATTCACTCAGCTGAACTGAGTTTTGAACCAGCCCTGGGAAGGGCTACACAGTGCACAATGAGAAGCAGTCCTGTGGTCTTAAGATATTGTTCTACAGCACCTGCCCCCTGTTAATCATCCGTTATTCTGTCATGTCCCAGTCTCCTCTAACTTAGCCAATCCTCTTAAGGGCCTGTTTTCCTTTACAGTCTGCCTGCGGTTCCCTCCTGAGGTTTCTGTGCTGTTGGCGTTTCAGTCAGATGTGGTTTCTGGGAGGAGGTTGCACAAAGTAATCAAAAAACGCAGAAAGGGAGGAGATGCTGCCGCAGGAGGACAGGTGGAGAGGCAGAGGAGAGTTCTGGGCTCCTCCTTCAGGCCCTCCCAGCTCGGATCGGTTCGGATTGGTACCCACTGGCTTCCTGCTGGCTTTGGCGCTAGAGGTGAGGGTCGAGCTGGCAGGAATTCAGCGTGTGTTAAATAGCTCTTGCACATCTGCTCAGGGTTTGGGGGGAGTAGGTGAATTTGTGCAGGTTCAGTTGTAGTGGCTTTTGACACCAGAGCTTTTAAAAGGCTTAAACTGTAGTTGCCAACCCAAAGGGGTGTTGAGGGGCAGGGCTGGGGAAAATGTGGCTGTTTCTCCTCTTTAAGGTGAGACTGATGGTGAGGGGGGAAACATCACAGGCAGGGTGAAGGGAGAATTGAGGCTGTAGTGTCCAAGCCTTGCAGACCGCATCCTGCCTGCCAGGACCGTGGTCTTCCCCAGCAGATGGATTTTCATTAGTTCTCCAACTGAAAATACTGCCTCCTTAATGCTGCTGGAAGTGGATTCAGAGCTTCTATGTTTACCTACGGGTCAGCTTTCTCCAGAAGTAAAGGTTTCATAACCTTTAACACCACCAGGAGCACCCTAAATTCCCTAGCGCTCCACCCACAAGCAGTATGTTAATGCTACGTTGCCACATCCCAAGGGTTGTGCTAAGATGTGGTCTCCAGAAGAGTTGTGGTTAGGGTGCAATTAAGCCATGTGGGGAATTGAAACAAATTTTCTCTTTAGTTTCCTGTTAGGAAGTGCTGCTCTTGTGTTCCTGCCCTGTGACTGACAGAGGGGTGGTTTTGTTAGTTGATAACTTGTGGAGCAGGAAGAACTGAAACTGGGGACACCAAAGTAGGTGCTGTGAAGGAACTGCGAGGGTTTAAGAAGTGCTGGGATCTCAGATGAAAGAAGCTGAATGTGTCTAAATCTGTCTTGAGGCCAAAGTAAATTTACTGTAATCTCCAGTGTTTGCATTAAGCACATAACACATCACCCTAGTAGCCCTCTTGAAAAAGAGGTGTCAGGTGATGTCAAACCCATCCAACTTTTCACCTTCCTGGAGCGGCCAGAAGTGCACTAGAGGGCAGGTGAGTCAGAGGTGGGTCCCGCTTGCGGTTCCCAGCCTGCCCGCAGCCGGGACTCGCGGCTGCCCCGCTGGCTCTCAGCTGGGAAGCTGAGCAGAGCTGACGGGCACGGGGCTCACGCGGTGCCTTGTCTTGAAGGTTAATACACCTGACCACAGGGAACCCCCAGTTTGAGGGAGCCCAGTTTACCCCGTGCCTGCATTCCCCAGATCGGGTGCTGTCCCTCGGCTGAGGCACGGTGACCTTTAGCTGCAGCAGCTTTTCTGCAAGTGCTTCCTCCACCTTCTCCTGTGTGTCATCCGTCCTGGTTCCCAGTAACAGCAGAACAGCTCTGCAAGCGTTCAGCCAGAAGAATTCCATCTAGTTCATGTGTAAAGGTGGAGCTCAAGCAGTCTAGGCTCGGAAGGAATGGATGGCTGTGCTGCAACCTCTCCAGCTCCTCAGTTGTGCTACTTCTGGCAGAGGGTAGCGCGTCTTAAGAGGGTAGACTGAGGGAAAAGAGATGCATCACTTTGTTTCCACCCAAAGAAGGAAATGAGATGAGGGAATCAACCAAAGACTCCGCTTCCCACATACCACTTGCCACCATCTTTGGCTCTGCTGAAGGAACTTGCGCTTAGGGAAGGTGTTCAATCTAAACAAAATCATCTTCTCGAAAAGTTCCTCCTTCCCACTGCCAGAAGGACCGGCCAACAGAAACCAGCCGGGTCTGACAGTGTTAGCTCACCCAGAGACAGCTGTGGCACCCAACACCCAACTTCATATTCAATGGGCACGGGATATCTCCTGGCAGCCCACAGAGTGCCAGGGAGTGAAGATCCCCCATGTTAAAGGGGGAGTTCCCACTGCATGCAGATACCTCCCTCCTCTTCTTCCTGCCCTTCTCACCCCATGTGGCTGGGGTGGGCTAGTGGGACTGCTCTTTTGGTAGATGCCTAGGTATGATATGACAAGAGGTGTTCTTGACCCCTTGCAAAAATCATTTTCTAAAATATCTCCAAGAAACTTTGGTTGAGGCCGCAGACTCCGGGGAGTCCAACACAACCAGGGAAGTGCTGCTAGAAAAGTGTGAAGTGAAAAACACAAAATGAGACCTACAGGAAAGTAACAGAAGATTGGCCGGGAGGATTGTAAACACGCTCAGGTGACCTGCAGTTGAGGTGCAGAAAAACACACGGAGCACGTTAATTGTTGTTCGGCTTTGTGTGTTGGACAAGTCCATCTGGGGTTAGATAACATGAGCCTCTGACAGGCTCAGAGGCGCCTCAGAGAACACGCCTGCGAGTCCTGCCCTGCTGCAGGAAAGGTCGAAGCACAGCACTAAACTCCAGCCGTGTGAAGCCCTGAAATACAGGAGGAAACAGCAGGTTTGGGGATGCTCCAGCATGGGCCGAGCTCCGCGGTGCCTGCGCCTCTGCCCGGGCACCACTTCGGGGGGCCTCCAAGCAGCGAGGTAACGAAAAGAAACCTACTCTTTGCGTTTCATCCTGGTTTTGTGGTTGTTCCTGTGTCCTGCCTGTGCCAGCTCACACAAGGCTCTACGCAGGGCTAATCCCACTTCGTGCTGACCTTTCACACTTGCCTTGCTTTTTTGTCATCACAGAGCAGCCCGTTGGATTTGGTTTGAGTTTCTGCACACCTAGAGCAGCC
Source organism: Ceryle rudis (assembly GCA_033439905.1). Lineage (NCBI taxonomy): Eukaryota > Metazoa > Chordata > Aves > Coraciiformes > Cerylidae > Ceryle > Ceryle rudis. Next base: position 34,131 of record JAAGNO010029715.1, read on the forward strand.
CACCCAGCGCTAACCCAGGGTTTTGTGGTCTGAGGGGCTGGGAGGGCCTCCAGGCTGCCTCTGTTGCATGCAAAGCAGTGCAAAGATAAACACTTTTTCCTCCCTTCCCCTCCCTCGCATGCTTTGTTTGGTTACCAGGGTCTTTCTGCTGCTCAGAACAACGCCCTGCCTACTGCAGTAGCTTCTTTTTCCTCCCGCCAGTGAGGGGGAAGCCGGTAACCCTGGCCCTGCTGCTGTGCCACGACTGTCTGGTGGTGCAGTATCTGCAGGTTTTGTACCGATCCAAGAAGGATGTCCTGCCACTTCAGGACATTCCTCCCTTGCTATTTTTAGGCCATGAATGCAATGAGATCCCTCCTGAATGTTTCAATTTTCTGATGAGGACTCCAGATGCATTGGGCCTGGGGGTAGGATGCACGTCCTTCAACTCCTTCCCCTCTCCAAAAATCCCTTTAGGTATCATCTGGGTGTTGAGCTCTGCAGGGCACGTTTTGATAGTGGTAGAGTTACAGAATGGACGGGTGACGAATTGTTCCTTAAAAGGACAAGCACCAGTGACATCTGGGGGTGGGAATGGAGGAGCTGTGAGGCTATTCCATATGGTCGAGTTCTTTGATGGATCTGGCCTGTTGTTGTCTTCCAAGGTTCCTTCAAAGCAGAGGAGTGTTCCCTTGATAACGGGCGCGACTGCCTCTCAGCCGGGCAGGATCATTTCTGGATGGTGACGGCACGGTGGTGATGGGAATCTCAGAAAGTCCCGGAGGGGGTGGGGATAGACTCTCAGCCAAACGAGAAACAGGCAGCGGGCACTGAGTTCACTTTCCAAACAAGAGCTGAGAAGTGAGAGACTGGAATATTTGCTTACAAAAGCAAATTTCCATGGCAGGAGTGGAACGTGTAAGCTCTGCTCTGTACCGAGGCCTCGGGAAAAACCCAGACAGGGTGTTTGTTACCAAGATGATGATTTGTTTTGTGGTTTGGGTTTTTTTTTTTTTTTTTTTTTTTTACGTGTCTGAACCGTGGCGGGGAAGTTGCGACAAGAACACAGCAATTTCCAGAAATGTTTTGTGGTGGGTTGGCCTTGGCTGGCTGCCAGGTGCCCACCCAGCCGCACTCTCACTCCTCCTCCTCAGCAGGGCAAGGGGAGAGCATTGATTGAAGCAGCTCACGGGCTGAGGTCAGGACAGGGAGATCGCTCACCAGTTACCATCAGGGCCAAAACACCGGAATTGCTGAAGATAATTTAGTTTTGTTGCCAATTAAAAATAGAATAGGATAATGAGGCACAAAACCGAAACTAAAACCACCTTCCCCCCACCCTCCCATTCTTCCCAGGCTCAACTTTATGCTTGACTTTTCTCCTTCATGTCCCTGCAAACTGCACAGGGGGTCAGGAACCGGGGGCGGGCTGCAATGTTTCATCTTTACTGCTCCTTCCTCCTGACGCCCAGTCCCTGCTCCAGTGTAGGGTCCCCACCGTGGGCTGAAGCTGCTGTTCGGAGCCTGCTCCTGCGTAAGCTCTCCATGGGCAGCCGTGTTCTGTGGGGTCCGTAACGGAGAGCCAAAATCTCAGGCACCTTCTGTGGCTTTGTGGCACACAGAGGCCTTTCACAGCAGAGCTGCTTTCGTGGGTCTTGGGGTGTTACTTGTGGACATGACATCTGGAGACCAGCACGTTGTCTCTGTCTGTGATGACCATGGTGTCTGGTCAAGGCTGTGACCAACTGCGAGTCTGGCAGCTGGGGCACATCTGGACTGATTGCCTCTGATGTCTTGGAAACAGGGCCTCGAAAGGGTTGGGCTTGAGTGCGTCCTTTGAGGGCAATAGTGCTGTGGCATCGTGTTTTTTGGGAGCACCTTCATGGAGGCTGATGCCTTGTGATTGAGCTGAGATTTGGGGTGACAACAGGCCCTGCTGGTGCTGATTTCCAGGTATTCACAATCTCAATTACTCCCAGTAACCAGACATTTTGAGGATATCCTGCTTTCAGCTGGGATGGAGCTGATTTTCATCCTAACAGCTGGTGCAGGGCTGTGTTCTGGATTTAGCAGGAGAACAACGTTGATAACACACTGACGGTTCAGTTGCACCAAGC
>JAAGNO010029718.1:2205-14458 GCA_033439905.1 Ceryle rudis
GACCCGTTGAAAAGCAGCATAGGGAAAAGGGACCCAGGGGTCCTGGTGGACAGCAGGATGACCATGAGCCAACACATGACCGTGTTCCCTTGTGGCCAAGAAGGCCAGTGGCATCCTGGGGTATATTAGAAGGAGTGTGGTTAGTAGGTCGAGAGAGGTTCTCCTCTCCCTCTACTCTGGTGAGGCCACATCTGGAATATTGTGTACAGTTCCAGGCCCCTCCGTTCAAGGACAGGGAACTGCTTTAAAGGGTCCAATGCAGAGCCACAGAGATGATTAAGGGAGTGGAACATCTCATAAGGTATGGGAACTGGGTCTTTAGCTTGGAGGAGACTGAGGGGTGACCTTATTAATGTTTATAAATACATAAAGGTGAGTGTTGGGAGGATGGAACTAGGCTCTTCTAAGTGACATCCAATGATAGGACAAGAGGCCACGGGTGCAAGCTGGAACATAGGAGGTTCCATGTAAACAGAAGGAGACATTTTTTCACAGGAGAGTGACAGAGCACTGGAAAAGGCTGTCCAGGGAGGTTGTGGAGTTTCTTTCTCTGGAGACATTCAAAACCTACCCGGACACATTCCTGTGTGACCTGATCTACGTGATCCTGCTGTGGCAGGGGGGTTGGTCTAGGTGATCTTTTGGGGTCCCTTCCAACCCCAAACATTTTGTGATTTCCTTGCAATAAAAAAATTCTACTTCCCCTATCACTAAATTACCCTTCTCACTGAATTTAAGTGACCTGTGTACTTTGTGTATATTGCTTGCACTTGGCCTAGCCTCTTAACAGCTTCCTCCTGTGTCTGCATGCCATCTTCATTACCTAATTACGGGCTAGTTTAGGACTGTCTCTTCCTACTGCTCTTTTGCATCCATATTTATGGCAAGGAGGTGCTCTTAACCCATCTCCTGAAATGGTCCTCATGAGAATTCACCTTCCCTTTCCAGTTCAGATTTCTTTAGCAAAATGTATACAGGCATACAGATTTTGAAGGGAGATACATAGCAGAAACATCCCAAATTACCTTCCAAAGACAGGACATTATAGCTTTATAGCCTAGTGCATTGCATCAGTGCTTGAAAGTAACTTTTCCCTTCCCTTATATGATCCCTTCAAAATAGGAAAAGTGTCTCAATATGACACTTCCTGATCTTGAATCTGCCACAGATTTTTTGCTCCAGCATAAAGCAATTCATTAGCTTTCCAGTTTCTACATAACTACATTTACTTAGCTCAAGAAAGTATTTGGTACCTCTTTTAAATAGCCTTTTGTGTGTGTGTACGCTGTACAAAAGAAACTTTTCCTTTTGGAAAATTTATCCACCAAGAAAAAAAAAAAAAAAAAGACAGGTTTTCTGTGATTAAACTGGGATAATTTTGGTTAAGAAGCCTGCCATACAGGTGCTAAGGGGGATGAGATTGCCCAGGTATAGAAGCAGTAGGAAGCAGAAGTGGAGTGCCTGTTTTGGCTCTGACTCAGCCATGTCTTACAGCCTGTCAAGGAGTCATCTACAAAACTAACAGTAGCTGCTATCCAAAATGGGTTTTTTTTGCAACCAAAGTTGCCCAGCACTCCTTCTGACTAAACACAGGTTTGGGAGTCTTTTTGCAATTAACTATTACACAAATAATTCCTAAACCTTAAAGAAAGATGAACCAAAATGGGTACACACTCACAGAGGAAACCTCCCACACCAGAGTGCCCAAGATACCACTCGCTCAAAGTGAGGGCGAGGCTCACTCAATCCATGGATACTCACACATGGAAGTATGGATGGCATGTCCAAGGGGAGGGTCTGACTGCAAGGCCCACTGCTCTGTGAAGAACCAACTCCATAAAATTCGTCTTGAGGTCCTTTGGTTCATGACTTTGACCTCCATCTGTTATGGTCATCACTCAGGATACGAGAGGTAGTGTGTTCCATGGAGTTGCTGCACATTAAAACCAGCTCTAGTCAGATCACTGCTGCACTTGCACTACTTCTTGAGAGGTTTGTCCTTCGTTGTTTCAGGTGGTTTCTGCTGTAGTACTTTCTTTAACATGCAACTCAAATAATGGGTTACAAAAATTTAGAGGTATATCCCTTATATTCTCCACCCCTGATCCCTTTGGATTAAGTCATAAATTTTAATGTTGCAGTGAACTCCTCTTGCCTCTAGCTTGACTAGAAGCAAGAGGTTCCTGCTATAATACCTTAGATATATGGTAGCCACAGCAGTGGTTACATACAGCATCGTGTAACACTGCTATCATACAACTCAAATAATGGATGATTTTCACCCAGGATTAAATCACCTTGAAGTCTATAATGGATTTATTCATCTTTCTGCATTACCCACCAGGAGATGTACCTGGGTTCTTGAGCAAAAGCAATCTCATAAGTAGATTTATCCTTTCCTGAGGAAGGAGCAACCCAGACTGTTTTACCCAGTAAGTTCCTTATGTGTACTGTGGGGACCTTATCTCCTTTCACAGTGCACAGCTATTTTGACTGGGCATGGCTAGATCAACTGTCAGATCTTCTAGTGTTAACTAGTCAACTGGCTTCTGCTGAGTATGTGTCCCAATACTTGAGGGTCCCACCCTGCATTGCTCTCAGTGTAGTTTTTAACCATTTGTATCATTCAAATTTTCTGCAGGCCAGTGCACAATAAGGAATGTGATACATCTAGTCAATGCCATGATCCTTGGCTAGGTGTCTATGAGGTTGCTTTAGAACTGAGTCTCATTATTTGATTCAGTTCTTTCAGGGGTTCTGTGCCTTGCTTTTCAAGACCCAAGATGATATTCTGGGCAGTGGCATGGGTCACAGGGTATGTTTCCAACCATCCAGCAGTCACTTCCACAATTGTAAGCACATGGTACTTCCCATGGTGGGTTCATGTTAGTATGGTGTAATCAATTTGCCAGGCTTCCCCATGTTGTTATTTCAGACATTAACCTCTGTAACAAAAAAAGGCTTTAGCCACTTAGCTTGTTTGATTATGGTGCACACTTTACATTCATGGGTAACCTGTGCAATGCCATCAGTGATCAAGACCACCCTCAGTCATGACTCCATCTGTATGTTGCATCCCTTCCTAGATGTCCTGATGTGTCATGGACCCATTGAACTATAAATAGTTCACTCTTATGTTCCAAGTTCAGAACCACTTGAGCCACTTTGATTCTAGCAGTGTGGTCCACCTGTTCATTGTTTCAATGTTCTTCAGTGGCCCTACTCTTCACTATGTGAGCATCTATGTAGTGCAACAAGGTTGTCCACCTGAGCAGCAATATCTTGCCACAATTCAGCACACCAGATGGGTTTACTTCTGCTGCCAGTTGTTCTACTTCCATTGCTGTAGCCACCCCCACAGGGCATTTGCCACCATCTATGAGTCAGTACAGAGATACAGCACTGGCCATTTTCCTTGTTCAGCCATACCTAAAACCAGCTGGACCTCTGCAAACTGTTTCAATTCACCTTCTCCTTCACCAGTTTCTGACAGTTGTCATGTAGTACTCCAAACGTCAGCTTTCCACCTTTGATGTTTTCCCACAGTACAGCTAGATCCACCTGTAAACAGGGCATATTGGTTTTCATGTTCTGACAATTTATTATACAGTGGTGCCTTTTCAGCATGAACCATATCCTCTGGCAACACTCCAAAATTTCAGTTTTCTGAGCAGTCCATGATCACTTCCAAAATTCCTGTGTGACTTGGGTTTCCTATGTGAGTTTGTTGTGTTATCAGTGTGACCCACTTACTCCATGTAGCACCAGTTGTGTGGTATGCAGAGGAGACCCTCCCTGTGAGCATCCATCCAGCATGGGCAATTAGAATGCCAGAATGAGCTGTGCTGCAGTACTGACCACTTCTGAATTCAGCTTGAATTCCTTCATATGCTGCTAATATTTATTTTTTCTGTTGGAGTGTAATGGACTTCAGATCCCCTATATCCCCATCTCCAAAACCCTAGAGGCCAGGCTCAAACCTCTCCAGACACTTTCTGCCAGAAGCTCCAGGTGAGGCTGTTATCTCTGGCTGTTGTGTAAAGCACATTTTTCACATCTTGTCCTGTCTGAACTGGCCTAAGAGCTACTGCACAAACTATCTCCAATTTAATTTATTCAAAGGCTTGCTGCTGCTCAGGGGTCCATCCAAAGTAGTTCTCCTCGGTCCCTCAACAGAGAGGGCTAATGATCAGACTACAACCTGGAATATGCTTTCTCAAAAAAACTGCAACAACCTAAGAAAATTTGTCTTTTTTGTTAGTGGAGGCATTTTACTGATGACATCCATTGGGAGATGACAATGCTCATCTTGCCATTTTATTCCTAATTACTGTATGTCTTGTGCAGATCTTTTGACCTTACTTTGTTTTATGGTAAAAACAGCTTTCAAAAGAATCTGGGTTATTCTTCCCCCCTTTTCAAACTCTTCTGCTGTGTTGCCCAAGATGATGTCATCAATATATTGCAGGTGTTCAGGACCTTCACCTTGTTCCAGTGTGGTCTGTATCAATCCATGGCGAATAGTGGGGTTGTGTTTCCATCCTGGGGCAGTCAATTCCAGGTGTACAGGAAAACCCTCCACATGAAAGCAAACTGTGGCCTGCACTCTTCTGCCAAAGGGATCAAGAAAATGCATTAGTGATACCAATGGTTGCATACCATCTGGTGGCCTTTGACTCCAGTTCATACTGGAGTTCTATCATGCCTGGTATGGCAGCACTTAGTGACAGTGTGACTTCCTTCAGGCCATGATAGCCCACTATTAAACTCCACTCCATTAGATTTTTGCACTGGCCATATGAGACTGTTAAAGGGTGACGGGTTTTAATGATCACGCCTTGACTTTCCAGTTGCCAGATAAGAAAGATGGGAACCAGAGAGTTTCTGTTGGTGCAGTACTGGGGCTGCTACACTGTCATGGTAGCAATTTGTACCTGCTGTTCTTTAACCCACAGCAAGCCACCACAGAAGGATCCTCTGAAAGACTCAGCAATCTGGACAACTGTTTAATCTTCTTCATACTCAAGGCAGATCTACCAAAAGCTCACCAGTACAATTTTGGGTCCTTGAAGTACCCTCTCCTGAGATAGTCTATGCCAAGGATACACGGAGCTTCTCGACCAGTCACAGTAGGATGCTTTTGCCACTCATTCCTAGATAGGCTTATCTTAGCCTCCAACACAGGCAGTTCTTGGGATCCTCCTTTCACTCCAGAAATACAGATGGATTCTCCTGGTTTGTAATCTGATGGTGTTAAAGTACACTGTGCACCAGTGTCCCCTAGAGTTTCATACTCCTGTGGCCAGGATGTGCCAGGCCATCATTGGTTGTATTCCTAAATGTCTTGTAAACCTTAGAAAAAGACAATGCAATATTCCTAAAAAATACAAATAGAAGCTTTTTAACTACCCAAGGATGCTCAAAATACTGAAAAGTTGTTCTAACAAGGGAGAAAACATTTGAGAAGAAGATAGTGAAGGTGCCATTCTGTATTTCCTCCATAAAAAAACCTCTTAAGAGGAAGAAGCATAATTGTTAATTGACTCTGTGAGATGGTACCTGAAGTACAGTAGTGTCTTCCGTACAGAGCTCAAATATCAGATTAAGCTCAAGGCCAGTGTTTAATAATAAATCTCCCAGGAGAAACATCACAAAGCACTACAGAGCACAGCAAACTGCAGAAGCATACATCAATCTTCCAACGTAGAGCAAAAAAAAAAGTGTGGCACAGATCTGATAAACCTCACTCCTCTCTGCCTCTTGGTGGAATGAAGGAGAGATTCAGAAGGGTGAAAGTAAGAAAGCTTATGGGTAGAGATAAAAACAGTTTAATTACTAAAAAGATGTAATAATGATGACAATAATAATAGTATTAAAAGTAGAGGAAAAAATTTAACATGAAGAGAAATAAAACCATGAAAAGAGAAGTGATGCAAATAAAAATAATTGCTCAACATGAACTGAGCAATACCCAGCCAGTCCCTGAGCCAGGGTCCCCCCCCGCCCTTTCCTCTCCACCCCACAATTTTCCCCTTGTTTTATTGGTGAGAATGCCATCATATGGTATGGAATATCCCTTTGGTAAGTTGAGGTCAGCTGTCCTGATTGTGTCCACTAATAACTCCTTGTGCACCCCCAGCCTGCTCCCTGGTGGGGTAGTGTGAGGAGGAGAAAAAGTCTTGACTCCGTGTGAACTCTGCTCAGCAGTGATAGAATTGTTTTGGTTGGAAAAGATCTTTATGATCATCCAGTCCAACCATTAACCTCATAATGAAAACATCACTTTGTTGTCAACACTGTTTCCAGTACAAATCCCATACATAGTCCCATACTAGCTGTTGTGAAGAAATGTAACTCTATCCCAGCCAAAACCAGCACACCCAGTCAAAATCCTGGATGTTTACAACTTTTTGATTGAGATGGTCAAATATGGATATATTAGTGGAGAGCCATGTAACAAAAATCTCTTAAGTGTTAAAAATAAAGTAATTTACACGTAGGCAGAAAGGGTATAAGGTGTAAGACAGAGGAGGACTTATATCAACGATATCTTTGCATCTGGGAGTCTACTGGGAAATGCATGCAAACCCAACCATAAGCTGCACCTCCACATGGAAGTGTGGGACAAATGCCTCTGTTTTACCAGCTTTAAGACATTAAACAGCTCACTAGATGGCAGCAGATACAAAAGAATTGCTCAAGAACTGTAGCTCAAACTACCCATGAAAACAGGGTTTAAAGACATGCTTATGCAGTGAAATAAAAATGTGATAATAAAATGTGATTACCAATTTAGCGAGTCTGGATAAGGACCATGGGGTGGTTGGTGATGTGTGGGAGGTGATGGGGAACAGAAATGGCAGTGCAGGCTTCAGCCTGGTCTGGCAGGTAGTTTCTTCTGCCACAGATTCCATACAACTTGAGCTTGTCTGCCCCGCCAGGCTGGGGTTTCTGCCATTCCCTGGGCTCACTAGATTAGAGCTAGTGTGTGTGTGCCTCCCTGTGTCACATCCAACCACTCATTCTTTGTGTCAATAACATCTAAGAGTATATTTTAGAATAGGTTCCCACTGTAAAAGACTTTATTATTCTAACCTACTTTCACCTGAATACTTTTTTTGCCCTGAATCACAGAGGCTGTAAAAGAGAGGCAAGTGTAATATATTTAGCTACTATCATAATTATGTAAAAAAGCTCTATATGACCACCATTTTTGATCATTTCTTGAGAATGGATTCAATTGCCTTAGACATGCAACAGTCACGCACTTGTTATAAGTTTGATAAGTTGAGAAATAAAGGGCGTGAAGAAAAAAAAACATCATAAATAGAAAGTGTAACACCTTCTGTTGGCATAAGTAGAGTTTGAAGAGATATGTGTCCAGGGTCCTGGATCTGTAAACTATCATTCCAGTTCTCAATGGTTTGTCAATACCACTGTCACAAAATCACCGAATGGCTGAGGTTGGAAGGGAGCTCTTGAGATGACCTAGTCTACCCACCTATCTTAAGCAGGGTCACCTGAAGCAAGTTACCTAGGACCATGTCCAGTTGGGTTTTGAGTATCCTTAAGGATGGATATGCTGTAACCTCTCTAGGCAGCCTGTGTCTGATGTTGACCACCTTCATAATAAAAAAGCATTTTCTTCTGTTCAGATGGAATTTAATGTGTTAATTTGTGCTCACTGTCACTTGTCCTGTCAGTAGACACCTCTGAAAGAAGTCTGTCTCTGTCTTCTCTACACTTTCCTATCAGGTATTTATACAGACTGATGAGATCACCTTGAGCCTTCTCTTTTTCATCTGAAAAGTCCCAGCTCTCTTATCCTCCTCTTGTGTGAAAGATACTGCAGTCCCTTCATCACCTTTGTGGTCCCTTATAGGACTTGCTCTAGTGTGCTCATGTTTGTCTTTTTTTTTTTTTTAATTGTTTTGGGGATCTCAGAATAGGGCCTAACACCACAGATATGTCTCACCAGTGCTTAAGAGGGGATCACCTTTTGTGACCTGCTGGCAATGTTCTTTCCAGGAAACTGCTGACCTTTTTTTTCTGCAAGGGCATATTGTTGGCTCATGGTCAATTTGGTGTGCACCAGAACCCCAGGCCCTTCTCTGCAGAGTTGATTTTCAGTTAGTTCTGCAATGTAGCATGTGCCTGGAGTTGTTCCTCCCCTGGGGTGGGATTTTGCCTGTGCACTTACGGAACTTTATGACATTCCTCTAGGCCTCCAGCCTCTCCAGGACCCTCTGGTGTATCTGCCTCTCCTCCCAATTTTGCACTGTCTGAAAACTTGGTGAGTGTGCACTCTGTACCATTGTCCAGGTCATTGATGACAATACTGAACAGTAGTGGCCCCAGCATCAGTGCTTTGGGTACACCGTTAGGAACTGGCTTCCAAGTGGACCTTGTGCCACTGATCACAACCTGAAAGCTAAAAGGTGAGAGACAGCTATACACACAAATCCTCACAGCAGAAGCTTATGTAGTAAACCTGTGGTACAATGTAAATGGCAAAATGGTTCACGTGCTGCTACAGCCTGCGGTCATTCCCCACATAAACTACATGATGTTGGCAAAGGGACATTTTTTGTCTGAAGGACTGTGCCTACAAGGCTTTTACTTGCATAAGCAGAATGTCTTGATTTTTTTTCCATGACACTGTGAATGTAAACCAGGCTTAAGGGGTGAAGGGGTAACAAAGCCTGGTTATGATGCTGTCTCATGGCAGACATTCTGGGATATATGCTCACTCCATAAAACAGATGTCTCATATGCTCAGAGCAACCAGGAGATTTTGACAAGATTGCTGATATTACGGAAAATATTACGCTATAATCCCTTCCATCAATCTAATTCTCAGTTCCTTAGCTAAACCTAAATCTGTTGTAAGGTTTTCTTTTATAGTGAATACAAGGCACATGTGTTTTTTAGTTCCCAGGTTAACAGATTTTTTGAGTATTATAATATTTTAAAGAACCAGAAAGTGGTAAGTTGCTCATTGTGAGAATTTCTTGTAAAAAGTATATAGATAGTATTGACTTCCTTAAGTTAATGTTTACTTTATAAAAATAATCAAATACTTTCATGAAATACAGCCTATGTACATGCAGGTAGACACACACAGATGTATATATATGAATATGTAAATATAAGTGGTCAGTTATTCAGTTCACTTGAACAGATAAATTTCTATCGACTTCAAAAATAGAAAATAACCACAATTCAAGAAACAGTATGGACCAAAGATCATCTTATGTCTAGATTTTTTCAAGATGATTGCCTGTAACATTTGGGCTGTGAAATTCAAATGTGTGTGCTCCATGTAGTCAGAGGTACTGAGCTTTCTTCAAAGGAATTCCTCCTGAGTTCAGTGGTGGTGCTTAGTACCTCTAAAAACCAGGCTGAGTATGTAAGACCAATTTGTTATCTTCCAGTATTTAAACTGAAAACGTTTGCTTGCATTTTAAAGTAAGGTCTTTTTATGGTTATGCTGTTGTACTATGTGTTGCTCTAAGTGGAAAGCTACAGGCAGAAGAATAGGGCTTTGTAATACTGTTCATTTTGGGGGAAGTTTCCTGTGTTTTTCCTCCAAAAAACACTTTTGAAGAACTAAAGATCTACAATTACACATCAGGACAAGACACCGAAATTTACTTCGCTCTTACCAGAACCTTCGGTGTCACACAGCAGAACAGTGCAGCTGTAGGTGAACAGAGTTGTGTTGGAGGTGGTCCCCATGGGCTCACACAAGGACCTGCACTTCATCCTGTGGCACCAGCCCATACCGCATGGGGCAGCACATCCTTTGTGCCCCTGCAGCCATAATCCTGTCTATGGCCACTGTGGATAAACACAGAAGGATGGGCTTTCTGCTGCAAATGTGTTGAAGGCCATGTGCCAGGTGCCCTGTTTCTGTGTAAGGAGCATGTGGAGGGTTTTCAGTGTCCACTGGTAACAAGCACTGCCTCACTGCTGAGGCTGTTCTATGCCTGAAAAACTCATGTAAATATCCAAAGCCCTCAAAACCTCCCCAGAGAAGATTTCAGGCTGGAAAAAAGGACATAGATGAGAAAATTGAAGAATTGCTATTTGGAGGTAACAAAAAGAATAGAGAACTATTGAATAAAGTAACTTTTTTTTGGTCTAGTTTTTCCTTGCAAGTTTTATGCATTCTTAAGAGGGCAACTGATAGGAGGAAATGTGGGTTTAGCTCCAGTCAACTTTAACTACACATTTAAGGAATTGTTAGCATCATTATAGGATGGTTTTCCAAGTGGTGGACACATGTTATCTCTATGTGGAAAAGGTGTGCTTTCCTCCTGAAGGAAGCAGGACGTACATAATTATGTGTAAATAGGCAAAAATATTCTACGGTATTTTTTGCCTTCCTATATATACCTCACAGAGCATCCAATGTTAGATATAGTTATATTATCTTTTCACATGCATCAAGTTATTTGTATTTATGCAAGTTTAAAAATCCCCTTGAGTACATGAGGAATGTAGGATGACATAAATATTTCTGGAATGGGGAAACTAGTAAAGTGGACAATCTTAAGCCAAAAGCTTTAAGATTATCTTATGTTGGTTAATTAAATGTGTGAATTAGAGGATTATTTGAAAAGAAGCAATAGGGTTTTGCCTGGACATATTGATATATATTGTTGTTTATAGTTTCCAAGAAAGTGTGTAGACAGTTTGGTTGCCAAAATTGGCAATGTAAATTGTTACGCAAAAGACTGCTCATTTACTTGATATATGTATTAGTACATTTGTCCTTAGCTGAAGCAATTCAGTTCTGCCTTTAACAGTGCCTTTGTGACAAGTAACAGTGAGCCAACATTGTAAATACATTTAGGGTTGTTTAAGGATTCTCTGTAGTATAGGCAAAATCGAATTTTGCTTTCCCATGGATGAGAGTGAGATAGCTCTTTGGGGGCAGAAAAATGTGTTTTTCTAGTAGTGATAGAGCTGGTGCTGGGGAGGAGGATGCAGGTAGGGATCAACTTGGACATAGAAGAAAGGGGCCCAGAGAAGTCTCTGGTGGCTTCAGGAAGCTGTTGCAGGAAGAAGGAAGGATGAGTGGCATTTCAGGAACATTTTTTGAGGAACGTGGCCAAAGGTGCAGTTATGTCTGGGAGAGGAAAGACATCTCTGAGGCTTCACAATGACAGGCACTCCAGCACTAGGAAGGAGGTAAAGTTGTCACATTTCCCTTTAGGAAAGGACAGTGTGGATCACAGCCAGTGCAGGAAGTTCAGTGATGGTGAAAGCAGGGCTGCAGCAAACAGACTTCTTGTCAAGAGTGATCTTCCCTCATTGGCCCACACTCCTCCAAACCTGCATGTTGCTGTTCTTTATGTCTTCAGGTGTTGCACTGGTATCTTTGCCCAGCTGTTGCTTCATATCTCTTTGAATCTTTCAAGCCCACTGAGTATCTGCAGTAGTAGTGGGAGCAGCTGGAGGGAGGAGACAGCACCGCTTAGGCTTTTCTGAAACATCTTGTCCACAGGATCTGACAGCACATGCCTCTCTTGTGTCACCTCTTGGTGCTTGGATGGAGACAAGTACCAAAAGGAGCTTGTTGGTTTGGTCAGGGCCACACACTTTCATGGATTTTTTTTTTTTCTCATTTCTTTATCTTACTCTTGTCTTTCCCAGATTTGCAATGTCAAGCTACTGCCTACTTGTCTGAAGTTGTTCCTGAGGTTGTTAGCTTGTACACAGGCTGTAGTTCAGAGAGAGTGGATAAGGTTATTTATCATATTTCAATCAATAACAAGAATCCCCCCAAACCAAATTTATATAGTCCCAAGCAAATTTTGCTTTGTAGTAATCCCAAAGGCTCTGTTTAAGAAGCAGAACGCCTTCAAAATCCTAAATACAGAAATATATGATATATAAAGTTTGAATATATGAAACCTGGACTACACTTCTATTGGATATCTTGAATACACAATCTTGGATATATATCTAGAGGTTATGTAAAACACAGTCATGTCCTGATACTCATTATTAATGTTGGATTGTAATCTGCAGTAGTTTCATTATGCTTATATATTACTATGGAATAAAGTAGCTTTCAATATAAAAATGGAGCAGTGCTATTTGGCTCTGCGTAGTATTTCCCTGGAGCTTCAATAGTTGCAGTAATAATGAGAAATGTGTTTGGACTATCTCTCACATAGATTACCTAAAAAATCTTTCTTCCATAATTGCTGTGTATTTTGTTTGCCACTTCAAAAATTTAATC
>JAAGNO010029718.1:31170-54702 GCA_033439905.1 Ceryle rudis
TTGCACCTGTCATTTAAATCCTATTATTCTTTAAAGTGAGATTTGTAGTTATTAAAATAATTTCAGAGATCAATAGTATTATTATGCACCTGCAGAATGATCATCAGTCCAAAGAGCTCAAAGACCTTTGCCAGCATTATTCTGGCCTCCCAGCACGACTGTCCCAAGAAACATCTAGATGAGCTAATCCCAGTTTTTAAGTTGTTCTCAAGTCTGCAAAGGACCGAATGCTAATGAACCTTCTCAGTTTACTTCCACTCCTTACCCATGAGGCAATCACCTATTCTTTCCAAAACGCATGAAATAAAAGGTGCTGGTTTTCAGTTGGAGAGGAAAGTAATACTTGTGTTTGCACAATGCACATCTGTGTGTAACTAATGAATTCAGACCTAATACAATAACAGGTCTGACACATAACTCAGTAGTGATCCGACATCTGTGCTGTCAGAAACCAAGCCCCAAACCACATGCAGCTTGCTCTGTCCTGTCACCATTATTTGTTCTCCATCTCTGTCATTGGTCAAGACATGTCCCTCTGATAGGTCATGAACTTAAAAATAACACAAAGACGTTACAAGCTGAATTATTTTTTAATGACATTGTTGATATTCTGAGGGATAGGTCTGTAAATTTGGAAGAAAACCTCCAAGAGCATGAGTAGCAATTTTAAAGCACAGATAAAGTGTTCTGTAACTTAGTCTTCATTAACAAGCACAGTATGCAATACAGGTCAGCTGAGTGCAGTAAAGCAAGTTCTTTACCATGTCTTCTATCACATTTCATAGGAGCATTTCATTTACAGTAGATTAATGTCCTAACCTCTTAGCTTACTACCGTGAAACACAATCAACCCTATGTAATAAGATTAGACACTAGGAGCTTAATGCAGTGCTAATTTTTAATAAATTTAATAAATTTTACTTCAGTTAGAACACATGATGAGAGCTCATAGACTGGAAACTGACTATCTGTTCATGCACAATAGGAAAGTCATCAGTAGTTTTCACAAAACTGGCTGGTTGCAAATAAATATTTAATGTGCTTTCCATTTCTGTGCGCTTTCACCCAGATCTGGGATCTCAGTTTTAACAGGATGATAAAACTTGAATGGTTGGACAACATTACCAAACAAGACTCAGTAAGATCCTGGGATAGATCTGATCTGATTACCCTGCATACAGGATTAAGAAATGATGGGCAGGTAACTTAGGTTTCTGCTGGAGAGGGTATTTCATACAGCCAGTTGTTCTCATCTGTAGCGTTTTGTAATGAATGGAAAAATGCTGAGTGACTTCAGCTAACTATTCCTGAAACCCTAGTGTGGTAATAGGAAATTTTCACCATTGCTTTGTGCTGCACGTGATCTGATTTTTACTGCCTGCCATCATTGTCTTAGACGCACTGTTATGAAATCAGGATTTCAACAAATTGCGTGCAATGCTGTCTGCCACATGCTTCCCTGCAGTCCATTCTCAGAGGGGTGCATTCCTCTGTTGGAAGCCCTCTCGCAGCCTTACTATCTGGGGGGAGAATGTAATTTTTTAAGAGGTGTATGAGGGACAAAAAGCTAAATTCCTTGTGTGTAATTGAAAATTCACCATTGTAATCCTGAGAGCAGGGCTTACTTACCATGACGCTTTACAGTTCCAGGAAGAGAGGAAGTTAGCTTTGCATAGTGGCAAACCACTGTGGCTGCATAATAGTCCCCTTAAAGAGGATTGCATGGTCCCTTGGATTTTTATATAATAAAAAATAATCTCAATAGCAAATCTATCTTTTTCCCCCATGGCCATGTTTTATCAAAAGCCTTCAGTGTAACAAGGAACTTTTCAACAATAGAAAAGTCATTCTGTCAGTTGAACATGCTATATAATTAAAGGATTAACATTTTCTCTGAAATGCAATTAAGAAGCAGATATAGGTTTGGAGTTAACTCCTTCCTGGTTAGATGACTGGCCAGGGATTTAAAGGTGTAAAATTTAATTGTGAAATGTGCATTTTGTCTGGAGCTGTACAAAATACTACTGTGAAGATATTTCGGACTGAAATATTTGGAAAATTTTCTGTCAGAATTTTGATGGAAGGAGACTATTAGAGGAAAAATGACGTGAAAAGCTGGAAAGAGGATAAAGAAACATGTATTTTCCAATCCAGCAACCCTTCAGTCTCCTACTGCAGACGGTGATCTCAAACCCATACACATACTCACTGGCACACACATTTACCTAAGTTTGAAAATATGCAAATACAAACTTTGAGAAAATACACCTTTTCAGTTTTTCAATATTCAACATGGCAAGTCTCCAGCCCTTCACAATAATTCTGTTTAACTCATTACTGGGGTAACATGTGTGTATGAGCATCACACACTTGCATGTGGATTTCTGACCCTGCCAAGAACACCTGGACAATCAACAGTCCTTGCAAGACCATGTGATTATCTTGTTACTGCCTTAGTTATGGGCTGTAATTACTGAGACTAATTTTATATTTATTTTCACAGGAAGTAAAATCTCTTGAAATTATCACTATTATTTTACAGTAAAGAAGAACATGGAAATGCATGTATTTTTAAGATGGGAAGTTTCTCACAAAGATTTTAAGAGGTTTTTTTTACACCCAGCTATCTAGCATCTTTTCACTATTTTGTGGGGCCTGTAATAAACTGCAGGATTAAGTGGTGAGCAGGTATTAGGAGAATACCGCATGCACGTTCCTGCCCAGATTACCGTGAACAGTTTACGTTTCCTCTGGCTTTTGACTATTAAGACAGTGCAGGTTCCCCGACACTGGACTAAGGGTGCTGATGGGTCATACTATCCGCACAGAGATCTCATGCTTTCATTTTTTATCTTACCTCTTCCTTTACCACTACTAATTTCACCACCATTTCTTTGCCGCCAAGTTTCATGACTTCAATGATATCTTGATGCCTCTTCTACTTTGCTTGTAGCCTTACATTTAGCTTGACTTGTAGCCCCCTGAGCTATACCTCAACTCCTGCAACTTCCTTCACACTGGAAGGGGCATCTTCTTTCTCTTTTTCTCTCCTCAGGCAAAGTGGTTGTTGGGGCCTTCCTCACCTCCAGCTGTACTCCCTACTGCCTCCTGAAGTCCCACCCACACAGAACCCCCCAGAGCACAGGCTCTTGGTGATGCTGTGGCTTCCCTCCTTGCCTGCCTTCTCATCCCATCACGTCTGCCTTGGAATGTCTTTGCTGGCCTTCCCTAATTTGCCATGGGTCTTCCCCTCATGTCATCTTTGGTCTGCCATGGGTTTCTGTACATCACAGAGTCCAAGATAGCTCTGAATGGGCTAGTTTGTGGATCAGGAGCTGTATAGTCATAACAGCTCAGGACCATCTCTTCTTATCCATGCCCACTCTACTTTCCCCGGAGAAAATCTGTGCTCGATTCACAACTACCTGGGGTGTCTTCGAATGGTACTTTATTATGCTTCTACTGACATGCTTTGCACTCAAAATACGTAGTTTTCTCACTCGAAACCTAGATAATTGGCCTTTCTGCTTGTTCAGTGATGCCCCTTACTATTGCGTGTCTTCCACTCAGTTTCAGCAATGACTTGGGATTAACATGCAGTATCAAATCCATGAAAAATATTCTCTGTCAAGTCCAAGGATTTTTAAAAGATTGTCATGAAGCTGAGCAGGTGAAAAAATGCATGTGTTTTGTTTGTGGAGTGAGATGTTTCATTCAATCTCTTTTTCAAAATTTCAGTGCCTTTAAATAAAACTAAACCTAAAACTGAAGTAAAATTGAAAGACTTAATTTTGGAGTTACCAAAAGGCATTAACTACATTTGTTATCTTTGCACTCAAAAAAGGCTCCAGGCACAGAACTCCAACCATCTTTTAACTAGTAGAAGAGCTTGCATACTCATTTGTGTGTTTGTTTGTCATGGATGTGTCTCTCTGCTATCCTCCATCCCCTTCACTAAGCATGAAACACCTGGAGCACTGTTTCAAATGGTCCTGGTTTTTCCTCAAGCCTTTGCCTCAGACCAGCTTCTGTCAAAATGTCTTAAGTTAAAAATGATAGCTTAAGAAATGGTAATTTTAGGAACATTTTATTTGTAGTGTTTTATCTTGACACAATGTGCTTTATATTCTCCATTGACCCTTTCTATGTATCTTGTTCCAAACACTTTGCAACAGAGAAGTCTTTGGCTAGACCCTACTGGCACTACACTGTCATTGAAATGGAAACATTAATTTATTTATTTTTAAGTTCCTTATCACAAAGTCAGGTGTAGCCTCAACATGAATGGAAATCACTGGCCCACCACTATGCAGTGAGTCATGCTCTACAGGAAGGGCTGCGTGGTGGGACAGGTGTTCACACACACTCAGAAACATTCACACACACTCTGCTGCTCCACAGAACTGCAGACTTTCCTCATCTTTTTGGAAAGAAGATTCACATGTGCCATTAACGAGAAAGGAGTCTTGCATAAACTGCTTATGCACCCACAGCAGACATTTCATTGCTTTATAGAATTGCATTAAAAGAACTAAAATAGGAGATAAGGATCAAAACCCATATTGATCTGCCTTTTGGTAAACCTAGGCCTGCTTACTTCAATAAATGGAGAAGAGCTTAGCTCTACATTGTTTCTGTTTTTATATGAGTAAAAATGATGACACTTCACAAGAAAATGATAAGCTGCTGCTCCCTCCTTACTTTTCAATAAGGAGTTCTAGTTAGTTTAAAAATCTTAAAGGAACCCTGGCAGCTGAACAGACCTTATATTTCCCCATTTATGTGTTTGGAGAACCTAATTTAGCATAAGAAGTCCTTGTGTACAGAAAGGAACAGAAAAAGCAACTGATAAAGTTTGTGAAAAGTTAACTGATGATTCTGCCTTGATCCATAGTTTTGGTGCAGAACTGTGTGCCTGCTTACTTCTAAATCCAAGAGAGCCTAAGGGTTGAGAGGGTAGATAGCAGTTCTGCTTGACTGTGTCAAGACAGACACAGACAAGAAGGATTACCTGTGCAGTACTAATGCCCTCTAGATAAGTGATTAACACAGTGCAAGATAATTACTTCTGACATCTCTCATTCCTGCTTTGAGAAAACAAAGTGATGGTCTGCTGCAGTTCTGTATAGATCTTGATCATGTGGCTCCTGACAGTGCTGCAATGTTCCCTTTGCTCTGATTCAACCCACATTAAAGCCAACTAGAAATTTTCTGCTGGCTCTAGAGGCAGCCAGATGAAACCCTGCTGTAGAAGTCTTTGAAAGCAGTTGTGACACAGAAGGAACAAACCAGTCCCAGCATCCTTGATTTTAATGCATTTAGTGCTCACTGATTGCCACAGGAGAAAACCTTCCCCCACACTTCATGCACATGATTGATAGACACAATTTTCCAGTATTGCTCTGCTGTTCTGAACTGCTTCCAAGAAGGCATTGTCTGCTTTTTTTTTTCCACAGCAGCTTCAGGATCTACTTCTGGCAGTCTGGCGCTGTGTGTAATCTTTCTGGTTAAGTTTCTAGTCTGCAAACAGCATCACGTCAATCTTAGCAAACCAAAAAAACAACTGTATTGACCAAGTCAGTCTTCCATAAACTTCCTACAGAAACTTACATGGCTGCCTACTATATTCAGAAATGAAATAAAATACCCAAAATTCAAAATGTTGTGTCCCCAGCTTTGCAGTTCACAGTAATGCACATCATCCCTGATTTGAGCTGTGATAGTGCAGCTAAGCAGAGTGAAACCACATTGCCAAAAATCCTGTCTTGGATGAGGCCTCTAATGACCAGTGAAGGTGTCAGTGACTGAGCATATCTCACACCCCAGGCTGAGGCTCTTTGGATGGGAAGAACCATCATGGAGAGGCTGGTGGCAAGGGCTCCCTTCTCCATCCCTGGGAAGCTGCATATCATCAGGAGTGCTCACACCATCCCTGTGGCATGGCGGTGGACCAGTACCCCTCGATCCAGACCATGATCCAGACCTGCTGCTGAACCCTGGCAGGTGTCTGGAGATGCTGGGCAGGCAAAGAAGACTATTCCTTCCTAGGACATCTAAAAAACCATCTGGCTGCATTGCAGCAAAATCTGTGTGCAGTTAGAGGACTATTTCTGGTGGTTGGAAACTACAATGACTCTCACATCTTCATGAGGATGTGAAAAATAATGTTTCTTTAATTCATTTTTTGACACAACAGAGATAGATCATGAACTTTTAATGACAACCTTCTGTTCATATATATTGAGCACAACTTTGGGCTTTTACCTCATCACAAAACTGTTAATCTAGATCCATACTGTGACAAAATCTATATTGCTGAAACTGTTCAAATACACTGCAATTCGTGACTACTTCAGAATAAAGTAGTTCCAAAGTGGCTGAACTGGCCGTGATCGATGGGGCTAAATCATTAATTCATACTGACTGGTAAACTATATTGATCTGTTTTAGGCTAGAGTAACTCCTTCTGGTGTTTCAAACCCTTTCAACTTAAACAATTTTAAAACAAGTGTAGATTGAGTCTTAGGAGGTGAATTCTACTCCAGAACTAGGATTTTTCAGCCTTTGAGCCACTTTTAATAAAGATGCTTTCTTTGATGAAGTTATTTAAAACATGTAAAGAGTTTGCTTTCTGCAAACTTTTTATCCTGAAAGCGAAATGTGGGCCTGGGATGGTGGGGTGAAGACTGGTCCAGCTCTTTCACTTTGGAAATATCAAAACATTTCAAAAGGATTTTTTTATGGGAAACACTACCTTTTTTTCTTCATCCAACATTTCTTTATTGCTGTAATGCTTTGTGGAAATTGCATTTCAGATTCTACATGACTCCTCCCATCTGCCAGGACATTTTGGTGGGACGCATAATGGATACAACCACACCATGAAACACCATGAGGGATTAGTCAGATTACAGTGCATAATAGGTAATGCAACACAGTCACATAGTTGTCATGTGGGAGCAGATGGGTCATACAACTGAAAAATAATTTTCTGAAAGCCACAGTTTCGCCACAGTTTCGCCAGTTTCTTGTTGAACTCTTTCCAAATGAAACATTTCTCCCTGGTTCAACAAGCTGAAATCTTTTATGTAACTTCTCCCGAAAGAAATGGTTGATTTTCAGTTCTGTTTAGTATTTGCAAAATCATGTAATCAACTTGCTATTTGGAAAGAAATTAAAAAAAAAAGGAAGCTATTTTATTAAAAAAACCCAACATTTTTGTCTATTTAGTAAAATGACAACCAGCTATTTTACTTATTTCTCCTCGACTTTTACAAGAAACTCTTCTTTAATCTGTCAAGATAAATTTATAGTTCATAGTATATTATCATTCCAGCAATGCATCATTTATACAGACACAATGCTCATCTCAGGAGCCAGGGTAATGTGCAGAGAGAGATGCTGTGAAATCACACTCTCTGCTGAATTATACTAGCATATTAGCTTGAGATGGGGAAGAGATGTTCACTAATCTCAAGAAATCATATTCGCTGCAAAATTTAAAACTTAATGGATACTTATCAACAACTGCCATTTTGTCTGTGTAGAACAGGTACAGTTACATCACATATGGGTGATTTTAATCAACTGTATACTTGAAATAGTGTACTCTCTCTTTGTTATATGTTAAACTGGTGTTTCTAGCTGAAAACAACATTCTTTAATATCATCCCTAATTCCTAATATAATAGGAATGTTGTAACTTCTTAAATATTTATGCCATCTTTATGTAATTTTTTTTTTGAGTTTATGTAAGATAATCTTATAATCAAAGCAACTGATATATTAAATGAAGCATATTAGAAGTGCAGTTTACCAAAGATAATCACTTTGCTGAAGCCACTACCACATATTTGGTCTACCATCCATCTTTTAAGGGATTTTACAGTCTCTGTGGATGAAGAAATAGTATGTTGACTCATAAAATTGTGCAGTTTTCCAAGATGGTTCACTAGGACTGAGTATCAGGTGTCTTATGTGGCCCTTGGCCCTCACTTTCAAGGTTACTTGAGACACCGACTCCCAAAATTCATGTGAAGCTGTTTAAATACACAGTGCTTAATTGTTGCTTAATTGTTGCTTAATTGTCAATTGATTACGTAAAACACTAAGAGAGTATAAAGAGGTAAAAATAAGCAAAGTGACTCAATGCTTATGCCTTCCTACTTTGTTTTTTGTGGTTCTCTTTTTGCTGCTGGCAGTTTCTGCCAAGGCATAGAAATAGTGTGTCCAACATCCTGCTTTGATGGCATTTCTCACGTGGTCAGATGAGTTATGGATCTGCAGCACTTCATTCATTCAGTGTGATGCAGGGGGTACTGTTCCATGTGGACTGGGTTAGGTAAGCACCTGGATCACAGGGTGTATATACAAAAGAAATGAAGCCCTGAAGGTTAGATCATGGCAGGTAGGAGATCAGATCAGCTGAGGCCAGTGAAGCCTTCAGGAAGAGACATGACTGAGTGACTAGATCTGCCCACAGCTCTGTGCTGCAGCCCCTGTTCTCTCTGATGCAGGAGCCCTGTGACACACAGGAGGTGACATACCATTCCCTTGCTGACTCTCATAGAATGTGTCAGATGTGGTGTGAGGGTTCACACCCCAGCACCTGTTATGTGCTTTTATGAATAGGAAGCTGCTCTCTTAGGACTCCATGAACCTGCTCATTCGGTCCTGCTGGACAGTAACAGCTACAATGAACAAACCATTAAACAATAACAATAAACAAATAACCTGGTCCAAACAAAAATGTTATGGAAATCATACCTGATACAAGTAATCAACTCAGAATGGGAAGTACCTGCTAAGAAGGCCTAAAAATATTATTTTGAAAAAGTCTCTGATTAATAGCACTAGAATAAAGGGAGGAATTGAAAAAATATTTCTCAGAGTGAAATGATCACATGGGATGTACAGAATAGGAGAAGTTCATACAGCTCACTCTAGTTTGAAAGAGCTTTTCTAACCTGTTAATGTTGATTTTCTTATAAACCAACCCTAAGAGGGTAGCAAAGGACAGAAAACTCTGATTTAATTCCAGTCTTTGAAAAAGTAAGTAAGATCACAATATGTATATAGCTGGCTGGCCTGGTGTACATGTTGAATGAATCTGCAGAAAAATTTTTGCAGCGAAACATTTAAGTTAGTTTTTCAGTAACAGGCCTTTTAACATAATTGTGATGTCTTTTCTGAGGAAATTTAATGTTTGAGAAAGATAACACTGCTGCCAGTTTATCACCATCATGATGATTGTATTTCATCATCATTGCCCAAAACAGCCCTGGGGTTTGCTCTGTGCTACTATGACATTTGTGAATAAGATATGTGGGAACTGGCAACATTCATTTATCCACTTGGTAGCACATCAGCCAGTCTAAGGTCTAATGTATTTTAATGCAGAAAACAGTGCCTTCTAGCAGACTGACCAAAGTCTCAAGTAGCTAGATCCATTAAGCACAGTTAGCATGCTGCAGACTCTGCATGACCTTTTCATTATTAGTGTTGCGTGTGTAGCAAAGAGAAACAACAGAATGTTTGACTGAGTCCCATTTGGTGTGCAGATAAAAGAAACACATTCCAGACTTAGCACTGTATTAAAAATAGAGTAATAAACATATATTAAAGTTTCTTGAAAATGACTAAAAACAGAGAAACAGTGTTCTTCATAGAAGGTCATTCCCAGTATGCTTCTTAGAAATCTGATTTCAATCAAATGTTGCTCGGTGACTTTTTTATTGTTTGGGAAGGACTTGTGAAACCAGTGCTAGTGAAAGTGGGAAAGAATACAAAAAGTGATATTTTTAAATAATTACATTATCTATATGATTACATCATCTATACATACATATATACCAGAGTCAGTTGGTAAATAGAGCAGTATGTCAGTGTTGGACCATAGTGATAGAAAAACACTAGGGGTAGAATAACCTTATAAAATATGGAACTTTACCAAGTGGATCAATCTGAAAAACACACTAAAACCATATTAGGAAGCCTATGAAGCATGTGGTCTTATGGCAACATAGCAGCTAAGTTTGTGAATGCCATCTTTCATTGCAGAATCAAGAGGCAATAAAAATAGAAAAAATAGCATTATCTCTGTCTCCAACATGAACAAGAGCATTACCTCATTACCATATAGACCTCATGACCTCACTTCAAAAAGGATGCCAAGAAGCCAAGAAACTGAATGTGTTCAGAAAAGGTTTATAAGCAGAACTCAAGGTCTGTAAAACATACCTGACAGATTATGATTTAAGAAACCTTGTCTATTTTATTTATCCAAGGGAAAATTTAGAAGTAAATTAATTCCAGACTAGAAATGCTTACATGGAAAAACACTTCAGATCATGGCAGACTTTGATTTAACAGTAAAAAATCATATTGAGATCAAGTGGTTGAAAGCTGGAATGAGACAAGCAGAAGAAAAATGAAGGACAAATCTTTAAAAGGAAAACTTCCTAAGCTTCAGAGCAATTTGGGTATGGATGTAGTGCATTTTCCCACACTTGATACTTTTAAGTCATAAGTGGATATTTATTCTAAAAGATATATGTAAAACTCAAACAGAAACTATAATCTTGATACAGGAGTTATTGGGCAAGGTTTTCCTGGCTTGTAAAAGGTAAGACTGTAGTATCCTAATGCTCTCTTTGGATGTCTGGGTCTTTCTGTTGGCCACATGAATATGGCAGTAATATAGCTAGATGATCTATGGTCAGTTGTGAAGCTTAAAGGATCCAGGTAAAGTTAATCTAGAATTCCATCTATGTTGCCTATACAGCATTTTACGAAACTTTGAAAAACAGTTGCTCTGTATTTCTGGAGCTAGACCAGCTGAAACTCATCAGAAACAAGATATGACCCTAACTTCAATTATGACAACTACTCTAACCTCATGTGATTTTGTTTCCAACGACTCAGCATGTGGACAAGCCCTTTGTCCTCAGACTAAACTGGGACTCATGTGCTTCACACATGAACTGTGAAGCAACTCACAGGAGCCCCCAGACATCTCTAAAGTCCTTGAATTCAAGATATCTCAGTAAAACCCACTGCTAATCCCAAGGACCTAAATGCATCTATAAATTGCTCTGAGCATTTTCAGGGGACAGATGAGAAAATACTCTGCAAGGCTACATATTGATGGCTGTATACATTAGATACAAACAAACTGAGTGATGGAGCAGAAGTTATGCCTGTGGACTCCAGGCTAGGATTTCATGTCCACAATACAGTAAATCTGCAGATCTCTGGAAATCCCTAAATTCTCCTGCAGCTTTGCTTTCCCGGTGTTATATAGGCAGGCGGTGTACAGAAATAATTTATGACTAAAAAACCCCACAAAGCTACATTTGAATGATTCAGATGCACATAATTCTGCATGCAGTTAATAAGCCAAAAGATCCCATCTGCAATGCCCTGTCCTTCTCACCAGATGCCATAGCTGTCCCCAGCGGCCTCCCTTGCAGACCTACTTCCCTTCTGCTAGGACAAGATTGTCTCTATTCAAGTCCATCCTGTCTTGCTGTGGCCAAGATTGTACAGTGCTGATCACTATCCTGCTGTCTTCTCTGGAAAGTCTGATTTTTTTTGCCACTGAAGATGCAAGCTTGCCATGCTTTTTCACCATTCCTTTGTTGTGTATTTTTTCACCCTTCAGGGTGTTGTTGATCCTAGATACAGTGTGAGACGTCCCATGTCTGGCCAGCATACACCAACCTGCCCTGCAGTGCCAGCCATCTCTGAGGAAAGCTTTCACAGGGAAGCCATAATCCTTCAGATGTTACTCATCACAAATTTAGACTTTTAAACAGAGCAATCTACACTTGCCTTTAATTAGCTGAAACTATTTATTAGATAGAAAAAAAGGAACTAAGGTCTTTTCTATTATTTTTCCTTCCAAGTATTCCTGCCAGGGTTTGTGAGCAGCGACTGGTTCACTCTTGCTGTCCTGTGCTGGGTTAGGTCATTTCTTCCAAAAGAGCAGTAAACTATTCATGCAGGATATAAATCTTGGAGGAAGGTTGTTTTCTGCTGACCCAGTAATTGGAGCTTGTTACATATATTAACTGGATTTTATTTTTATATTTCTTCTCCACAGTGGACACTAACCCCTCTTCTCTCAGCAGCCTCAGGAAGCACATTTGATCTGCACATTCCCTAATTGTCAGCCACTGGACACAGAGACTTTTGATGACAGAGACTATGAAACTCTCTTAAAATCTAGAACAAACTTTTCCCTGTCTGCCTGTGGATGTTTTCAGTGGTCTTTTCCTCTTCTGTTTTATTTTGTGGTTGTAAAATTCCATGATGGGATAATCTGACTTCCAAAAAATTACATTGAAGTAGAGAGGGAGTTGACATGGTCTAATGCTGGCAATAATCCTGCTTTGAAGTAGAGGCTGGACTCGATGACCTCCAGATGTCCCTTCCAACCAGCATTTCTAGAAGTCTTATCAACTCAGGCTAAACTATACCAATGGAAAAATTCAAGCAGTTTTACCAAGGGATGACTGTTTTGAGCCAACCTAGCTTAAAATAGATCTGGTTTTAGACAATGAAAATTTGTGAAAATGCAACATTGTATGACACTACTATGTGAGCCTTTTCTGTTTTTATCCATAACAGGTTTGCTGGCTTTGTGTCAGAAAGAGTTCACATGGGTTTGCTGGTCCTGAATTGTGGAAATGTATGGGTTTGAACAAATCCAGCTTCCTCTCATCCAAATCCTGTGATGAATCCAAGACAAGGTTCAGAATTGGTAGTCCTATGGATGTTTGCATAGATTCACCTTACATGGGACATGACCCATAATGAATAGTGTAGTTTGAAGAAGGATTATGGAAGCTTATGGTGGGAAAGACTTCTGAGCACCACAAATTTCTGACACAAATTCCTGTTAATTAGATTTAGAAAGCTTAGCTGCCCATACTGTGTTTGGATCATTGGTATGGTGAAAACTCATCAGTTGTACATCCTTAATGCCTTCTCAAGAAGCTTATGTTATGTGGCTTGGCAGTTTTGCATTTATTGATAGCAGTGAGGCATCCCAAATACATTCATTTTTCATCTACTTAAACTGCTGTATGGGACCAAAGCCAACTAATGTATCAAGGCACAACACACTACAAGAATAATCCATGCATTTCTTCTGTTTTTCCTTCAAAATAATTTTTAAGGTGCGGAACTGAGATTTAGGTCTCCCTCGGTAGAAGCAGCATGAAATGATAGTGCTTAGTGCATTGAATTGCTAGTATCTGTGCAAAGAATCTAGCAACTCCATTATTTATAACAATATAACTTGGTGATAGAAATAGTGTGAGGTAAGATTCAGGCCCATACAACATCCTCTTGGATTCATGTGGGTAAGAACCCAAATGCCCATACACTTAGGAATGATTACCCTCGATTTATTGTTTTGTATTTAGCAGTCATAGGAGATGTTTCACTGAAGTCCTATGGAGAAAGCCAATCAGAGCTCCTTAACACAAAAGAAAGCTCAACACTTGTTGGAATGTATCAAAAGAAATCTCCCAGTGCTCCCCAAAACTCACGTTAAAATATGGAAACAATGTTTAGGGTTTAATTTAGCAAGTTTCTTTTACAATCGCCCACTCTACATGAAGACAATGATGTCTTTCTACTATCATTTCATTCAAAACCCACTTTTTTAAAAATTATTTTTTTATAAGATTTTTTTTTTATTGTTACTTGAAACAATTACAGCTATGCAAATTCATCTTCTTTCACAGGCCCAGAGTAAAATCCCTGCTTTAATGAGAATTTTGCTACTGACATCAAGAGCAAAATTTTACAGACTGTGCTTGCACATTTGCATATGGATGAGATCTTTATTCAGTAACCCACAACTTTTTTATTTCTTTTTTCTGCTCTGACAGAGCACATAGCTTCTGACAGAGATCCAGTTATCCTTTGTAGTGAAATTGCTTATCAGACTGCAATTTCAATATTCCCTTAGAAAAGTTTGCAAAACAAGACTTTTAAAGATACATGTTGTATATACCCAGCTCCCTATATACACATGCTGTATGGCATACCATTATATCATTCCCTGGGTCTACCATAAAAGGCAAGAACTTGAGTGTAAAAGTCAAGAGGCTGATGAATGTGTGTAATTTACTGAAACTATTGGGCTAATCCCCCTCCCCCCGCCCTCTTGGCCTTGAGCTGTGAGAGCCATAAGCCAGCTGGATGAGTTCTTTGGAAGGAGGAACAGATACCAGCACTCTGATAAGAAACAGAACATTCACTTGTCCTAGTTACAGTTGGGGAACAATAAGCACCAGATCTGCTCTCTCACAGGGAGGATGACTTTCTTGCATGAAAGATATGACCAGTGCTGTATTTAGCAGTAAGGCCAGATCCTTTGAAACATATGGAAGGACCTCTAGTGGCATGCATTATCTTTTCTTTCAGAAACAATGCTTTGCATGTTCTGACTGCAGTTTCTAACTGTTGTTTGGACCCTGCATTACCCAAGCATGATAATGAGGTATCATCTATGACAGGAAAAAGGCTTTTCATAAAGTAAATGCAGATGCACAGCCTATTCAAGTTCTTATTTCCATCGAAGTATGTCTCCATACTGGTAGCAGGGACAGTCAACAGCACATCTCAGGCCATATCCAAATGGATTTTGGTGCCTAGATTAGAGTGAAGGTGCTCATTCCAAAGCTGAAACCCTGAGACCTCCTGCAGCTACAGTGTACCTCACAGATACCTAGAACTTCTTTGCCCTTGATGCTTTTCTACTGTCTATCATTCATAATGACATGTATTGATAAATGTTCAGATACGACAGAGTTAAATAATTTCAAGCCTAAACAGCAAAGTCCACCCCTAATCTATGAAACTCTGTCTAAGGGACATGATATTTTTTTTTTTTTTTTTTTTTAAGAATTTGTGGAATATTTCTGTCCTTCCAGAATGGAGATTGTAACAATGACAGTGGCAGATAAGATTTTATATTAAAATAATTGTGTGTAAGTGTTAAATTGGAAGATCAAGGACAGTGTTCACTGCCTTTTATATAATAGCCTACCTGGATCACAACCCCAAGAGATGGAAGACTTTGAAGTAAATTAAATTTTCTTCCTGAGGGTTTTGAAGACACATCCGGCTGGAATTTTGTAGAAACTCTCTCTAGTCTTCTATCTGAAGCTGAGCAATCAGAAAGTGGTTTAACATGTATTGGTTCAGAAGAGAAAGCCCATGAGAAGTACATAGAATGGAGGCTGGAATATAATGCATGGGCAGGTGTAGAAACTGAATTGAATATGCCATATTATATCAACTTGGCATACCATGTAGTAAAAATCATGAAGCACAGGAAGTGCCTGAATACTCTGAGCAAGCTAAGAAAGGTCTTTTTCATTTGCTTTCCAGATAATTTTCGTTTGTTGACAAAATTTATTATCTGTCAGTTTTCTCATTAACTTTCAATTATAGTCAGATACCTGACTACTAACCATTTACAAATTTATTAGGGACACGAAAAGGACTGGGAGTAGTCAGTATAGACTTAGGAAGTGAAAATCACTTCTGACCAAGTGGATAGCCTTCTGTGATGAAATGACTAGTTCAATGGGCAAGGGGGGACTAGTGGATGTTGTTTATTTAGATTTCAGAAAGGCTTTTGATGTTGTCTCCCATAGCAACCTGATAGACTAGTTGATGAAGTATGGGCTAGAAAAATGAACACTGAGGTGGATTGAGATGTAGCTGAACTTCTGGGTTCAAAGGTTTATGATCAGTGGCATGAAGCCCTGTTGGAGGCCAGACCCTAGTGTTGTATGCTAGGCACTGATACCGGAATCAGTGCTGATTAAAACCTTTGTTAATAACTGGGACCCCAGAACAGAGTGCATTCCCACCGAGTTTTCAGAAGATACACAGTTGTGAGGAGTGATTGGCAAACCAGATGGTGGTACTGCCATTCAGGGGGACATGGACAGGTTAGAGAAATGGGCTCAAAAGGATCTCATGAAGTTCAATAAAGGGAAATGCAAAGTCCTTCCCCTGGGGAGGAACAACCCCAGGTACACATTTGGATCCTACCAGCTGGAAAGCAGTTCTGCAGAGAAGGACCTAGGGACAGACACCATATTGATCATAAGCCATCAAAGTGGCCTTGCAGCAATGGAAGCCAATAGCTTCCCTCCTGGGAAACACATTGCCAGGAGGCTGAGGGAGGCGATCCTTCTCCTTTACTCAGCACTGGTGAGATCCTTAGGTCTTCCATCCCAGTAGAGATAGGAGACAAATTGCCATATGATAGCAAAGATGCAACGGATATTGATGGTCTAAAGATCACAGCAGTGCCTGGGAATGATCAGGTTGGAATTAGGCCTTCTCCCCCCAAAAAGGCAATGGGATCAATAGCTCAGCTGGAGTATGCTTAACACCAAAGCATGCAGCATGGGCAAGAAACAGGAGGACCTAGAAGCCATTGTGCAGCAGGAAAGCTATGACACAGTTGCTTGCCATCATGGAAACATGGTGGGGTGACTCACACAACTGGAGTACTGCATTGGATGGCTATAAACTCTTCAGAAACGATAGGGCAGGAAGGAGAGGTGGTGGAATGGCCCTGTATGGTAATGGGTGCTTTGATAGTCTTGAACATGATGGTGATGATAGGGATGAGTGTTTATGGTCAAGAATCATGGAGAAGACGAACAAGATAGACATCATGCTGGGAGTCCACCCAACCAGGTTCAAGAGCAGGTGAAATATTCTATAAGCAGCTGGGAGAAGTCTTGCAATCACTACCACTTGTTCTTATGGGGGAATTCAACTTCCCAGATGTCTGCTGGAAATACAGTACAGCAGAGAGGAAACAGTCCAGGAGATTCCTTGAGTGTAGGAGAGAACTGCCTGACACAGATGGTGACTGAGCCAATGAAAGAAGATGTCTCACTGGACCTGGTGTTCGTGAACAGAGGACTTGTGAAGGTTGGAGGCTGTCTTGGGCATAGTGAGCATGAAATTACAGAATTTTCATTTCTTGGGGAAGTAAGGAGAGGTGTCAGTAGAACTGCCACCTTGGACTTTCAGAGGGCAGACTTTGTCATGTTTAGGAGATTGGTTGGCAGAGTCCCTTGGGAGGCAGGGCAAAGGAGTCCAGGAAGGGCAAAGAAGTTCAGGAAGGCTGGATTTTATGAGGCTTTGCTGGGAGAAAATTAGAAACACCAAAACCCACCTAGAACTTAATCTGGCTACAGACAAAAAAGACAATAAAAAATGTTCATTTACAACAAAAGAAGGACTAAGGAGAATTTCCATCCTCTATTGGATGTGTGGGGAAACATAGTAAGCAAGGATGAGAAAAAGGCTCGGGTACTGAAAGCCTCCTTTGCTTCAGTCTTTTATAGAAGACCAGTTGTCTGAGTGCCAAGCCCCCTGAGCTAGATCCCTGGAAGACAGGGATGTAAAGCAGAATGAAGCCCCTGTAATCCAAAAAAAAAAAAAAAAAAAAAGGTCAGTGACCTGCTGCTACATCATTTAGGCATACATGAGTCTGTGGGGCCAAATGGGATCCACCAAGGGGTACTGATGAAGCTGGTGGAAGTGCTCACCAAGCCACTTTTCATCATTTATCAGCAGTTGTGACTAACCAGGGAGGTCCCAGTTAGAGGTTAGCGAATGTGACACACATCTACAAGAAAGGCTGGAAGGAAGATCTGGGGGAGCTACAGCACTGTCAGTCTGACCTTGGTGTCAGGAAAGGTTATGGAGCAGATTATCTTGAGTGCCATCATGCAGCATGTGCAGGACAAACAGCTGATTAGGCCCAATTAGCAGGGTCCTGCTTGATGAACCTCATATCCTTCTGTGAGAAGGTGGCCCAGGTAGTGGATGAGGGGAAGGCTGTGGCTGTCTTTCGTCTGGACTTTAGTAAAGCCTTTGATACCTTTTTTTCCACAGCATTCTCCTGGAAAAATTGGTTTCTCATGGCTTGGATGGGTGTGGACTTCGCTGGATAAAAATTTGCTGGATGGCTGGGTCTGAAGAGTTGTGGTGAATGGAGTTAAAAGAAGTTGGTGGCTGCTCACAAGTGGTGTTCCCCAGGGCTCAGTTTTGGGGCCAGTTCTGTTTAATATTTTTATCAATGATCTGGACAAGGGGATCAAGTGCACACTCAGTAAGTATGCAGACGACACAAAGTTAGACCAAAGTATTGATCTGCTTGAGGGTAGTGAGGCTCTACAGAGGGATCTGGGTAGGCTGGATTGATGGGTCAAGGCCAATGGTATGAGCTCATGAAGTCCAACTCTTAACCCAGCACTGCAAGATCATCACTAAACTATGTCTCTAAGTACCTCATGTATGTATCTTTTCAATACCTTCAGGGATGGTGACTCCATCACCTTTTTGGGCAGCCTGTTCTGCTGCTTTACAACCTTTTCAGCGAAGAAGCTTTTCCTAATATCCAAACTAAACCACCCCTGGTGCAACTTGAGGCCATTTCATCTCATACTATTGTTTGTTAGTTGTGAGAAGAGATTGACACCCACCTTATTACAACCTCCTTTCAGGTAGCTGTAGAGAGTGATAAGGTCTCCCCTTCTGTCCCCTCCAGGCCCCAGTTCCCTCAGCCTCTTCTCATAAGATTTAGCCTCATAAGACCCTCGACCAGTTTTGTTGCTCTTCTTTGGACACACTCCAGCCCCTCAATGTCCTTCATGTAGTGAGGGGCTGAAAACTGAACCCATTATTTGATGTGTGGCCTCAACAATGCTGAGTACATGGAAACATTCACTTCCCGTGTCCATACGACTTACCTTCAGGCTACTGCTGTGATGTCTCTGGCATTCCACATGAGCTACATAAGAGAGCTTGAGGGCATCACAGAAACCCCAGAGGGGCTGCTCTGTGGGGAGGAAGGTGGAAGGAGTGTCCTGATACTAGCAGTGAGGAGATGAAACAGAAATTAAACTACATTCCCATAAGCACCAGTCTCTCAGGTTTCCCATTTGCTAGTGTGTAAGACCTTTGGCATAGGAGGATGGGGTTGAGACTGTGTCTGACACACCATGCAATGGGATGAGGAAGCAGCCCAGGCTGCAACCCAAGAGGCTGTTAACTATTATGTCTTGCTAAGGGATCTAGCTCCTGCTGGATAGCACATCTGAGGTCAAAGGTTTTGTTGCAATCTGCCTGAAAATGCCTGAGATAGGTTGCAAAGAAGATTGAGGCAGGGGCTGGTGTTTGTGGCAGGTATGAGCAGCACAAAACACAGGCTTAAATCCTTGTGACTTGAGGTCATGAATTGCACAAGATAAAGTTGTGATCATAGGAAAGTTGAGCTGAACCCAAATCTGATATGTTTTTCAAAATATCACAGCATCTCTAGTGGGTAGTACCACGGGAGAAAAATATGTGCATATATTTACAAGGATGAGAGCTACTGTAGCTGCTCCAATAAGAAAGATGTTTTAAATTAAGAGTTGTCTGTTTATTTTATGTGAATGTGGTGCAAATAATAAACATATTGAAGATGTAATGTGCTTCTTAACAAAGTACTTGGAGCCTTGACTATTTTTGGTATTCTCATGCTGCTGCTAATCTGGAATCTACTCATAAAACAGTTTTGTAGAAGCCTCTTTTCATTTTATATGTTTTTTGAGGTACAATTAGTTCTTAGAAGAAAGTGGTCTGTATTTAGATGTAAATTCACAAGTCCAAGCTTATTTCTGCCTTTCTTTCACAGATTAAGTCATCTGTTTGCATGTCTGCTTTTAGCGGGAGACTGCAAACCATTTTTAAGTCATGAAAAATATATTTTTATGGACCACATTTGCTGGAAAGCTGCCAGAACCTCTTGTCTCATTTGAGTATTGTGTTGTATGGTGGAAACAAACATGAAGAGAAGCTGTGGAAGATGAGATATTAATAGAGCTGCTAGGAGATTATGGGTAAAATTAGTCTGATTTACAGAATATCATAGACAAGTTTAGTTCTGGATAAACATGTCTCTACAAATGAGAGGTTACACAGCACATAATGAAAAATGTTTTCCTGACTAAAAGATTTCATTTATATCTGTGCCAAAAAATAAAATAGTCTCTGATTTACAATTCTGCTGGCTGAACAAATCGTTTGGTGTGGAAACATTGACAAATTTTCTGGTTTTACTTTTCTCATTAGACATCTTCCTCTATCCCCTAAAAACAGACATCATACTGAATTCAGCTCTCTTTGTTCCTCCTTTCCATTTGCTGCTGCTGAATTTGATCTTTTCAATATGGGGAGTTAGACTTTCAGCCATTATATCTGGTTTTGTCACCAAAGTCTTCTCTTCCAAGAGTAAAGCTTTTCTTTCTGTGCTCTAAATTATTTTCCTTTTTAAAAAAAGGAATTTATTTTTTTTAGCACATGTCTTGTGGGGTCCTTTTCTTTTGGACAACTCCCTTTGTTTAAGACCCTTCCAGTGCATCTCCCTGTTTAAGGTCATCTAATATTTGTGACTACATTAGCCACGATCGCATCTGTCTCTGGGCCATTGGTACCATTTAATGCTTCAGATGAGATTTCAAGAGGTCCCATAGTTTCAATCTGTCTTTACTAATTACTTTCTCTTTCTTTCCTCTAATATGGACACCTTTAGTTACCACGCACTCATTCACACTCCTGTGAATGTCATCTAACTGACCCAAACCATCACACCAATGCAGGGTCATGGAAAAGATCTGCAAACCTCTTCCAAATGAGCTTGAACCTTGTACTGTCTTGCAGGCAGTTTTTCTGCTTTATTGCAGATAGACATCCAGGCTAAATAGTTTTACATGGTAGCATGGCTAGGTAACCCAAAGCATGGCTCTACACTGGCACAGCTATGCTCTTTCTGTGTCTGGGATGTAGTGCTATCAGTGATACTTTAGAGACCTCTGTGCTGATATCTGTTGTCCAACATGCTCCTGAACTTCCATTTCCCTCTTCACACACAGACACACACATGCAGATGCACATATTCTACTTTTCAGCCACGGAGAGATTTACCTTGTCATTAATACTTGAATCTATATTTCTCAGAATCCTGACCTGGCAAGATATTTAAGAACATGCTTAAAACTCACCAAATTGCAATTTATAGCACTTGCAGAATTCATAAAATGCAACCATTTTTCTTTTCATGCAGAAGAATGAACACCTGAATAAATACAGTTCTGACAAGTAACACGGCTCTCTAAGAAGTATAAAATTAAGTTAATATGTTCATCATCCATAGTGCAGGTCATATTGTTGGGTATATCCTTAATTCTTCTGTATTGCAGATGTCATAGGTATAAGCAATGAATCCTAAAATTTTACATCCCAGCTTCCTTGCCAAACCATGTAATTAGATACGCAGACATGTGGCACTGCAGGAACCATGTAGCCTACATTCCTTCAACTCTTCCAGAAAAAGACCAAGTGGGATGTTGGGTGTATGTCCCAGGAGACAGCAGTAAAACCCTGTTGGTGTCAGTAAGGGTCACCTTCTTCATTATAGATGTCTGGAATCACCGTCAGTGGAAAGATGTTGCCCAGAAAATGTCCCTGAGGTACATTAGGGCACCTCTGTCATTTCCATGTTGACTTTGACAATAGTTAGTCACAGGTCAGACTGATTTCAGTAAAATTCCTCTTCCTGAAGTCTGTTTTACTAAGTATTTACAAATACAGTAATGGTTGAAGAATGGGAAAATTATGTGGTAGAAAGTAATTTGGTTATTGTAGAATTACTCCAGTGCATCAAGAATTAAGTTAACTGACTTTTGCCAGTGGGAAAGAATGTTTCACTCTTTCAATTTGCCCTTCATATAACTGCATTACTAATGTGCTTTAGTATTCTGCCTATGAAAGGCACTCAGAGAGGTTCTCACTGTTTCTGGATTTCTGGATGAAAGCATGAGACACCAGTCTCAATAAGAACCTGTCACCACTAACTAGACACAGCGTATGCTACTGCCAACACTACTTAGTCAGAGGGCTATGCTTTTAAGTATGGCATTTCAGTCTGGAGGAAGAGTTCTTATCATTCTGCAAGACCTAGCTCATAGATAGCTGCTTTTTTTTTTTTCGTGTAGGAAACACTCTGACCAATCCCGAGAGCCTCATCATGGTGGTAGGACAAGTACTATCTTCAGTTCATGAGTCATAATAAACGTATGTGATAATAAATAAAGCAAACCCAACACCAAAACAAAGGGTCTGTCCATCAGAATTCCTTCTACAGGAAGAAATTGATTAACATTTAAGTTCAATGGCAAAAAAAAGCCCTTTGCCATTGCTCAGCTTTGCCCATAGGCTCAGTAATGAGGAGAAGGCAATTGTGGGATGCACTCTGGGGTATTTTGGTCTTTGGTGTTTACATACGCCTCACTCCCACCCTATCTAGCAGCACACCAAATGCACCAAGATGGAACTGTTAAGTGCTTGTGGCTGCTTCATAACAGAAACAAGTGCCTTTTACAAATCCTTTTTACTCTCTGTGTCAGGTCACTGGTGAACTGTCTTTCAAAGGAATGCCTTCTAAAATTAGGATGGCTTGGAGATTTCTTTTGTGCTGTTATTTCTGAGGCCCATCAGAAAGAGAAGAGAAATACTTGCAATTTTCATACTAGGATAAAGCTCAGTAATTCAGAACTAAACAATAATGAAAAAAAGAGGGGTATCACAAAAAGAGAAAATTGGCCCCAGTCAGTATTGCAGCCCCTGCAGGCGATCAAACCATGTTTGGTGCCAGCGAGAAAGAAAACATCCCAAAGAGCAGGGTATTAGCACAGGGACCTTTAAGGACATTTGTACTTGGTGGCAAATGTTCCCAGAGTCTGAATGCGATAGACACAAAACTCTTAAAATCATGAGTATTAAGACAGTGAAGGAGTTCCTAATACCTGTCTAATTCCTGCCTCTGGAAACACAGGTAGCTCAGTTCTGGTGAAATGAATGTGAAGAAAACTGTCTCCATCTGTGTAAGCACAAGACTTTGGCTGAAGCACCATTTACCTAATTACAATGTCCCATGCTGGTACCTGTCATGCTGACTGCCTTGGGAGACATGCTGCAAAGCATCATGACATAATGCTCCTCCTTCTCACCTTGGAACAAGTTGTTGAAAAGATAGAGGACAAGGTCAACTCAGACCCTCTTTGAATCCTAGGTGAGTGGCATCTTCTTAAGTGGCTGTCTTTTGGGAGGTGTTCCTGGCTGGAACCAGTGGGGATTATTACACTTATTTTAGCCAAGCACAGATTAATATTCAGATTGATTTTCTAGCCTTAGCTCATTTTGCAGAGAACGGAGATGTTAATAGACATTTTGCTTATGAACAGGTCTTCTTCCTGTTGGTGTCCAGAGATGATTCTTTCATTCTGCCTTCTCAACAAGTTCAATGTTAAAAATGTTCTCTGTAAAGCTGAGACAGAGTTGGACCCTATTATCATAAACTCCCTGCTTTCTACTCGTTCAAGAGAGTTCAGGACTCTTGAAATTTCATGTATAATTATAAAGAAAGACTGTAAC
>JAAGNO010029719.1:2616-22800 GCA_033439905.1 Ceryle rudis
TCTCTCCTTCTCTCTTTCTCTCTTTCTCTCTTTCTCTCTTTCTCTCTTTCTCTCTTTCTCTCTTTCTCTTTTTTTTCACCAAGGGACTCACTTTGTTCTTTTTAATTATTTCCTTGGCTTGCTAGCATGAATGACTGAACAAACATGTGTATGCAGTAGCTTCTAGGATTATTTTCAGCTTCATACCTTGAGAAGACATACCATTTATCAGCCAGTCTGGATAGTTCAATTTTACAATGAAAATGATTGCAATACTTTTACTGGGGTTGGACTATATTTACCCTTTCCAGAAACCATATTCTTCATATTTATGTAATGCTGTTTATTCTCTATAAAAGATCATGAAAGTGAGATAAAAAATAATATTTATTATGTATTCCTGTAAATACATAAACATAAACACAATGAGCAATAGAGTCTTTCACAGGTGAATCTGAAGTCTTTAGGCATTACAAGAGAGTCACAGAATGCTTTCTGCAGTGTTTCTTTCTCTAAGATTGTTTTATTAGCTATTTTACTGCTAGAATAGGACCATGAATAATAAATATAGTCATACAGAACAGTTCTGATTACTTCTCCATGGAAACCTTTTAAATGGCCAGATCCTGAAAACATCTACAAAAATTCACTTCATGAATAATCTCTGTGGCTTAAACAGAAGACATGTTCAGGTATGCTTGTATATTTGACCATTTTCATGACTAGCCTAAAAATCCCCTTACAATTCTCAAACTTTTTGAAGTCCTTTTCTATATGATTTTCATTTTAGAAAGAAAGACACAAAAAGGCTTATTTAGACTGTGTTGTATAAAAACCTTCTTAAATAAAATAAACTTTTCTATTTTATTATATTTCATTGGTTAATAAGTTAACTATAAGTATGCAAATTAAACCAGTATGATAACGTAATATGATATTATTTAGAAAAGTTGTATTGCATTACCTATAATAATGTATTTATCTATACTGCTATTTCCTATAGCTGCATGTAACAATAAAGTAACTGAAAAAAAAAAAAAAAAACCAACGAAAACTTGAGGTTTAAAATATTTGTTTACAAAATTATAGCTCATAATTAAACTAGTAACATAAGCATTATGCTTTTCTAGGAGACAAGACAATGTACACTTGAGATTAAATTATGTAATTCTACAGTTTGTATTCCCTACTTTTCTTTCAGTTCTTTCAGGTGGAATATAACTGTGTACAGCAGCCACGGATACAATTAGTATCAGACTGTCCACCAGTTTTATTCTGATTATGGCAACTGCTTACTGGACATTTGATGGCAATACCCTGCAAGGTGGTTTACAAGAAACAGAAATCATCAAAAGATTCACCTTTACTGCCTAGTGAAGCTTGTATTAAGAATCTTAACAGTAGTAGTTTCTGTTAAAAGAAGATAAAAAACCTACTTTCCTCAATGTTTAATCTTAATTTCTAATGTTGTAACTAGTTTTTCAGACTGATATCCCTGATATCCTGAGTTAGGACTTTTTTTTTTCAAGTTTAATTTAAATGTCTAAATTATAGTTCTTCACTGATTTTTCACACACAGGATCAGAATAAGGATCAGTTTTATCTGTAACTATTATATGTCATACTCGGCATGCACAGAATTCATGGTGTATCATCTTACTTGATGCATCTCATTAAGAAGTTAAATTGAAGCAGCTTCTAGATGGCAATGTATTTTTATTTCTGGTTTTGGTGTCTTTTGGCCTGTCTGAAAAATAGTAAGAAAGAGTTTCTCCCCTAATACTATACACAGTTTTATCATGAATAAGTACTTAACAGTCAGAACAGAAGGGAAGAGAAGAAGAAGAATGATGATGAGGTGATGCAGGTGCATAGGATAAGAATTTTCCTAATCCAATAACTTTGAAAGTGAACATGTGTCTTGACTAGATCAAATCATTAGAGGGGAAAAGAACATTTAACAGACATCTTATTATGGTCACTCCAGATTTTTCTCTATTTTTCCTATCATTTTCTACAGAAATATTTTTTTCCTAATTACAATTCATTTTTGCATTGTTTCCTTCCTAGAATTTTGCCCCAAATCCCCCATACTTTCCAAGGACAGAGCATATGATGGCATTTGTTGTGTAGAGTCAGTTGATGGAAACTACAGTTCTACATGCTATGAGATTAAATGTGATTTCATTTGGAAGGAACATTAAGATTTTCTAAAGTACAAATAATTACCGCAGAGAATGGAGATTTGGAAGTAATGCTGGTTTTGAGAATAATTCTCAAAATCACCAGAGATGTAGTAACATAAGTAGTCTTCATTTTATCCTTCTCAGGATTTTGATGGTTTAGAAGAACTAAAAGGCTGGGGGGGGAGGGATAGGGGAGCTTCACAGTGAAACTAAATTATGTTGAAATCAAAATATTCAATAAAAACCTGAATCAAAAGATGTCAACAATATTTTGACATAGATGTTCCAAGCAGTCTAAAATTATTTTCTGAAAATGGAGAATTAATGACACTCAAGTTATGAATCAGACCTTATATATATAAAGTTTGAAATATCTTATGAATGGCTCTACTTTCAAGTTCCAACGTTAATCTTTGCCATATTTCAGCTTCTACAGGCCCTCTTTTCAGCAGTTGTTCCTCTGCCAACTCTTTTATTTGGATCAATCATGCCAAAATCAGTTTTGTGCAATATGCATTTTTTACTTCTGGGAGTAAGCTCTATCCTTTTCTAACATATTTCATTGTCTTTGGTATAGTGGTGGAATCAGCCTAACACAGAGCACAGCTGGAATACTGGCCAGCATGTAGCAAAGATATAAAAGACATACAGAAAGGAGCAGAATTAAGTATAAAAACCCAATCTTGTTCTGTCTGCTTGCTCCTTAACACAAGGAAACAGTTTTGTACATTAAGGGGGGCTGTGCACTGGTGCAGGTTACCACAGGTGTTTCTGGAATCTCCATCCTTAGAGATATTCAAAACCTAACTCAAGAAGGTCCTGGACAAGTGCCTGAAGGTGGACTTGCTTGAGCAAGGTTGGAGCAGATGATGTCCAGAGGTCCATTCCCATCCCAGCCATTCCATAATTCAAAATCTGTGCTCTCTCTCTTTCCTCAATTATAATAAAACACTGTTATTGGAGCTATTAGACCTGTTTTAGAACCAAATTTCTGACACTTTTCATAACAAGAAACATTTTTATGAAATCTGAATGTTTGCAGATTTGTGATCATAAATTCTGAAAGCTGTAAATGATTTTTTGACGGTAAGTGCATCTGGTAAAGTCATACTTGTCTTTTAATTGTAAGCTGCCATTTCCTTAGGTGATTCCAAGACATGCTGCAGTTGAATAGCACTTCTGATATAACTGGTATCAGAGATCATACTGATCATACTAAGTGGGATAACTTCCCTAGGTGAAATGAGCAGGAACTCACCTAACAACCATTTTTTTTAGTCTGTTTCTTTTTCTTCTATATGATGGAGAAAAATGTTGTAACAGCTATCACGTGGAAGTACAGATAAGAAAGCTAAGCATGAAATGCAAGTTGAAATTGCATTACAGAAAGGAAGAGTCACATGTACTAATTTAAGCCAGTGTTCAATTGATGGGAGCTAATGAACTACAAAAGCTCTGACATCTTTTGCAGCAGACAACCCAGTGTAAACTAATCAACATTAAGTCAATATAATCTAACCCTTCATTGTTCATTGATCTTTTTTACAGGCTACACACTGCCTGGCCATGTGAATGGGTCAGAAATATATATCAGGAAGAGGATAAAGCTGTTACCACAAAGAAGAACTAAATTAAAATTGGCCAGCATGAAAGGAAAACGAAAATTACCTTCTGCATCTCTTCATTCTGATTTTATAAAATGCCTATATTTTTCATCAATGCCTGGCAAAAAGAACGTGACCAGTTCATCCATACCTGTCTAACCTATATGCATTCCAGCTGGAGCTATGCAATAAAATCACTAAAAGGTTGAAAAAAGCAAATGCTGACGTTCCTCTTAAAAGAAGCTTCACACCAAGACTACACTGTCACTATTTCTCTCACTAAGTTTGAAAGGCACCTATGAAGATTTGATTTTAATCTATGACTCTCTCGACTATTTTGAACCAATATGGGAGAGATCCAGCATGTCCCACAGAAGCCCTGGCTTTTCTCCCATCTGTGGATATGAGTGGGTGGATGTCACTAGACAGCTAAAGATGTTGCATCTCTTTAAAAAACATTAAAGCCTTTATAGGAAAGTATAAAAGCCATATTTTCTCCTAATTGTGTGGCAGACAGAAAATTGCAGATTTCATTGTGGACATGGGAACTGGATATTTCACCCAGTGGTATCCATTTATTTTACTAAGGGAGAGAAATTCCTTGGGCAATGAAATTATGTGATGTTACCCAGAGCCTAGATCAAATGTCTCTTTACATTTGTAGAAATAAAAATAAAATATTGCTTTAAAATATGAAACAGCTTTTGGAACTATTAGGAAGGTTAATGTTTATTAAAATCTGCTTTTTAAAAGATTGCTTTGTACCTGTAGACATACCTTGCAAAAATTTGAAAATTTAAAAGTAATTTACTTGCAAAGCTTTTCTATACTTTCCTGCAGTACTACCCCTTTCTCCTATCACAAGACATTTCAAAGGAGCCTCAAGGTGCTAGAGGCCTGACCTAAGTGGAGGTAGACATAGTCACAATATTTTCTAGGTCCCTTCAGGATCAAATTATGTTAGAATTTGTATTTAAAATTTAATTTTTATTGCAGAATTTGAAATTGTATCTATGCTTGCTATGGCAAGATTTGGAGGAGACGGTGGAGGAGGAGTGGGATCTCATTAAGGAAATTTCCCAAATGTCCACACAAGGCAGTATTATTGAGTCACGAAACCAATAGAACACAAGGAGGAAAAAAAAAAAGATGGTGTAACTTCAATCCCAGCTTTTTAGTTTATTCAAATGAAGGACCCTCAAATAGTTTAGTTAGGAATTAAGTTAATTGGGTTTGGTGTAAGGTTGGTGTACTTCCTGCTGGAAAGTTTCCCATATTTCCTCAGTATAAGTAGCGGCTGGACTCCCATGTCACCCTGTTAGCCCAGACTTTAATTAGTTCTGGCGTTCGCCTCATAATGATAAATGCTGAGATGATGAATGGAAATGCAAATGAGTGTGAAGTGGCTCAGCCATCAGTG
The DNA here is from genome assembly GCA_033439905.1 of Ceryle rudis. Lineage (NCBI taxonomy): Eukaryota > Metazoa > Chordata > Aves > Coraciiformes > Cerylidae > Ceryle > Ceryle rudis. The sequence goes on from JAAGNO010029719.1 coordinate 7,806, forward strand.
CTGAATATCATTAATACCTTCCTACTGTTAAATCGATCAATGTCATCCCAGGATCCCTCTGTTCAGCGGGTGCAGATGGCTGTCCGCCAGAATGCCTTCCATTATATTGGCAGTGAAAACTTTGTGGGTTTTTTCTCCCCATATGCTTTTATTCATCTTTTGCTGAATATTTGTTTGGCAACTAGAACTCTAATATATTTCCAGCTGAGATGATAACTATTTAGGGTCAATAAGTGAGTAGCTAATTTAGAGCAAAATAAATATGAATATGGATCTCTTCTCATATCAGGAGTATCAAATACAAATTCAATAAATTGGAGAGGAATAGAATTTTTCACAATGTAGAATTCTATGTGATAGAAACAAAAGAGAATAAAATAGGATCCAAAGGGGTTTATTATTTTCTCAGGCATGTTACATTTTTGTATTTTTAAGTTTCTGGGTCTGGGAACATGTCCACAGAACTAAGTCTTCTAAGAATGAAAGGGCTGGATAACATGCAACATGAAGTCTTAATATCTGAAACATTTTTCTGTGAATATGAAAAATAAACCTTGAAAGCATTTGGAATAGTTGTTTCACCAGTTAGGTTGCATTTTTGTGAAGTGAGTTTGGAGGTCATCCACAAGGATGTGCATTAGCCTAGTGGGGTTATTATTCATAGGGAAGCTATACAGACACATGTTTTTCAAGGAAGTGTTTCTGCACATCTAAACTTAGGACCTAACTCATGCTTCCTTCAGGGATGCTTCTCTGCTTAACAAAAAAGGAGTATGAGGATTAGTCTTTGTGAATAATCACTTCACTTTATAGTTCACAACTTTCTAACAACCTCAGACAGTAATGTCAGAAGTGCTTTATTATATTAAACCAGGAAGAAAAATGTTTCATCCATAGGAAGTGCAAATAACCACCTTTTATGAAGGTGTCAAGAGCTTACTGAGAGGCTAAATTCACTGCAGTGTTATCAGCCTGGAGTCTATTTTCTTATAGCTTGTGTTTAGCCATATGTGCTAACAGCCAAACCATATCATTTTCACACTGTAATCTATGTAATAAAATCCCCAATTGTCTATGAATCCACTCATCTGTGGCTTTGGAGAGACTGAGGAAAAACATTCTGTGCTGTGTACACCCCCATACACTGTAATGCCTAGGTGAAGTGTACTGGTCCTTCCATCCCCTCTTCTCATAAACAACACAATATATCTTTCATTTACCTTCATAAACGCTCTCTTTCCATCCTCTCCAGTAGGTTGGAAACTCTCCAATGGATTGTGAACTTACTGGAATGGGTCCAAGAATAAATCACTCATTATCAGGTTTTATTCTGTTCTATAAGTTAATTTTTTAATTTTTTTTTTAAATATCTATATTCCAAAAAGTAATTTCTGTAAATCACCTTTGCATTAACCCACTGAATTTATTTCATTATGGGATTATTCTCTGATCTTAGGGTAAATGTTTGGTTGGTTTAGTCTAATGAAAATTGAAAAATAAAATTGGACAAAATATTTTGTTACTTTGGAGTCTATTAGAGCTTTGGCATCTATGCTAGGGTAACACCAGCCAATTTCAATAACATCAGGAACACAAGGAAATAAATTAGAAATTTTAATTGTAAGATTATATCACTTCGATAGGATGGCTAGGGAAAAGCCAAAACAAATTCTAATAACAAAACAGTAATTTAAACAGAATATATCATAATTCTGCATTATTTTTGCTAGGGTTTAATGATTAAAAAATTATCATAATACCTCATGCAATGAAGCTGCTACACTGACTTATGAAATTAATATGAACTTAAATGATCCTTTTACTTACAGACAACATTTTCATGAAGCCTGAGATAAAAATTTAAAAGTACTGCTCACTTTAATTTGAACAAGAATAAAACCATTCCATGGAAAAAGTGCTAATGTTTCATATCCATACAATATATAACCACAAGCAGATTCCAGGAATTATCTCAATCAAAAGCTAGAGTTAGCTATACTTCTTTTAGTAGTGCAGACATACATTTTTATGTCATTCAGTTCTTGCTTATACTGTTAGCAAAACCATTGTATAATAGCAATTTTCTCTTTTTTTGAATTAGTTCTATTCTTGGTACATATTAATTTTCTATAATACCAGATGTGTATATAGTACTTTAAAGAACAGTGGGGAGTAAAAAGGGGTAGGAGGAGGATTGTGCCCAGGAAGAAACTCAATGTGAAGTGAAACTAAATGAGGTCTGAAGCACAGAGATTAACATGGGAAGTCTGTGACAGAGATTTCGTCAGAAGGCCATTAGCAAAGACTGTGTCAGTAATGTGACTTCAGAAGGGTTCTGGATTCCAAGACACCCTTGAAGCACCACAGTCACATACCGTCCTCCAGGCTTCTGGTTTTACACATCTAAGAACACTTAGCAAATGTTCCTTAAAGTAGTTCTCATATGGTTTGAGATGAAAGTGGTCCACACACAGCACAACGACTCTGCTGGCTTTGCCTGCTTTACTTCCTTTCTCACACTGATCTCCTCATAAGCTCTGCTTGCCATCTCACGTCTCATGTGATGACAATCTCTGATTATTCTGAGCTTGTTGTTTTGAACACATTTCCTCTCCCGATTTCTTGGAATCTTCATTTCAATTGACAGCTCATCTTGAAATGCATCTTTCAGACCTGATTAGATATTTTCAATTATCTCTTCCTGTGTTATTGCACAACTACTAATGGATTTCCATAACCATATTATACAATTTAATACATATCTCTTCATTATCTATCTTTATATGTGATAACTAATTTTTACAGAGCACTTCCCAACCCAGTCAAATATGGTGGAGATTTTTCCATTAGCTTTAATGGAAATAAAATCAGTTTCTGCAACTTTCTTAATTACCATCCATACTGCAAGACTACTATGTTGGTTGAACTCTTTGGCTTGCTGGTTATACTCAGTGCAGGCATGTGCAAAAGGAGATATTATGCAGAATACATAAAGATGGAAGATTATGTCCCTAAGAAAATATGTCTATTATACATCAAGCTGATAACATTCTCCTAGGCTGCACTACTTTTCATTATAAAAGGCTACTTTCAGTTATTTATGACTTTAAGAAATCTGAACCATTGGGTGCATGTCTACAGCTACAGATGCACGTGTGCACTTTTGCATGTACGTGCATGGGTAAAGCTTCACATATAAAGTCAGAAAATCGAAGTTTTTTTCTATAGCCAAAGAGAGTCATCAGGCTGACTGGCACTAGGAGCCTGATCAAAGAGAAAAACTGAATAAAAAGAAAGGATTAGGACTGCAGTGAAGGACAGTGAAGTAAAGCATAAGGCTTGCTAAAATCTAAGAGTTAGAGACTGAAAAGCTCTGACTGGCTTGGGTAGAGGAGAAGGAAGATTCTCATCAGATACTGGCAAAGAATCAGAGCTCCCTCAAGCACATCTCAAAGGTCAAAAACTGTTCTGCAAAAGCCCTTGGCAAGCTACAGGCCTCATTTACCTCTGAGAACATCTCTATGCAAAAACCAAAACCTTACTACTGCTGTCATAGTGGTCATACAAGATATGATAGAGATTTGTGCAGTAGTCTAAAATGTTTTCATGTTCAGCTAATGACAGACATAACATCTAAGTCTTAATTTATTACAAAGATCTAGGAATTATGTCCAAATTAAGTGAAACCTCGAAAAGTCAAGCAAAAGGAGAACCTATGCAAAGTCAAGGTCTCAATGCATAATCAACCTTACCTGAACACTACTTTGTGAGATACAGAATAGTTACTGGATCAGAGAAGATTACAGGAAGTTTTGTAGTTATAGCAGCATTAGAGAACTGGCTGAGACCTTGCCTCTTGTCTTACCAGTACTTAATGAGGCTGGTCTAGTCACTTCAACTGAACTTTTTGTACATGGTTACTAATTATATACTGTTTATATTATGGGTCTCTCATTTGCAAAGATACTGGATACTTACATTCACACTGGTAAAAGCTGTGCTCTGAGTCAGTAGGGAGCTAGAGAACAGCAAGTATATATATACAAAGCAAGCAATATGCATGCACACAGATGAACAAACGAAAACCAGAGCATGGATGTAGCCCATGTGGACTACCAAGCTGCTGAAGATGCCATCAACACAGAAAGGGATGTTTTTGTCAGAGCTCCTTGCTGCTATGTTTTGCTGACCAGTCTGAATATCCCCTCTGAAGCTCCACTACCTGGGAAAGAGCTTGAAACCTCAGCCTGCAGAGTCCAGAGCAAAGCTCAAAGTCATCTCCATCCATCAGTGTTTGGGTGGCTTTCCAACATGTCTCTGAGACTAAAGAGTCACCCTACACTTCTAGCATTAATGTTTCTAAATCTCGGCTTTTCCTTTTAAGGGAAAAGCAAAAAACAACAAAAACCCACCAAAAAAACCCAAAGAAACAAGAAACCAACACGAATATCTACACTATGATATTCTGAACTGCTTTTTTGACACTGTTTGCTACATACTTTTGTATTACAGTGATCACTGGGATACATCATCACAAAATTACCGTTTCTCTTAAGTGAGCAAGGTTTAGATAACGCTCAGTAAGCATGTCATGAGCCTTCATTAAGAACAAGGGTGAAAAGAATCATTGAGGAGCTGCTGCTTTTGGTAACATCCATCCATCTCAAGAATAAATCACTGAAAACCAGAATGTGATCATGTAAAGACTACATCACACTCTGTAAAACAGACAACCACATCTCCAGATTTTTAATATCTGAAAGCTGAACAACAAACTTGGTGTTCTTCTAATTGTGGCTTTCTGTGTCTTACAGAGGCTGAAAGGAAGACAGTGAGCAGTATTCTGTTTTCAAGCACTATTGATAATATGAAAGAAGGTTAAATATTCAGATAACAAAAGCTACTCTCCAGGGATCAATTTGTTAATGTCAGATTTACAGATTTATACTATTATAAATCCAGCATAGCTGCACTGAGATCAAAATACTCTTAATTTACATAGGTGTCATTTGTAGTTCAGTTTTGTCCTTAATCTTTCATTTCTCTTTAGTCATTGTAATTTTACAGAAGTGTGTCATAACTCGGAAATTTTCAGGATCATGGACTGGAATGGTGTTTGCATATACACTGAGAGATTTTAAATGAATAAGAAGAATTAATTAATTTGAAACTGACTGCAAATTCTGGCAACATAACTGAAAGACAACTGTGAAAGAAGCCCGAAGGAAAGCAAGACAAGAAGGACAGGCTAATGTAATATTTCACAGGCACAGAAAGGTGGAGGCAGTTGAATTAACAAAGAAATAAAAAAAGATCTAATCATAAAAAAAAGTTAAGAACACCTCATGTACTCTCGTAGTTACAGACAGATGTCTAAGCTGACTGCTTTCCTGAATCAACTTTACTCAACACCTGTGAGCATGTGATTAATTCAACTAGAGTACACAGTGTACTTTTCTTTCAGTCAAAAAAAAAAAAATGTTGACCTCTGGTATTGTGAAAGAAAGACAATCAGCTAACCTAATAGGCCCTTTATTTGCTAATCAAACCTCTCATTAACAATTAATTGGATCAAAAGTTCGCTGGCCATTATTGCTGTGTCAGTTCGACTCTGAGGGCCTCAGAGGATGAAACTAAATGAGCTGGTCAGGTTATAAATAATTTCCAGTGGCTACTCCTCTTACCTCGGGCTGTTCAGGTAGAGGTCAATGTCCTGCCTACTGCAGGCAGAAAAGACTGTTGCTGTGACAAGCAGGAGGCATTCTTCCTTTTCTGAGACACTCATTTAGTCTTAGTAATTTAAGCCTTTGCAAAAAAACACAGTATAAAAAGCAGCTCTGTACTGCAGTATTTCTGCATGTACTTGCTTATCATAGCTGAATCAAAGCAACATTTCAGATTGCTTAAAGCCTTTCAGAAATGAAAGAAGCCAGGAGGTGCTTTAATCAGGAAATCTGCTTCTTAAAGAAACCCTGCAGAGACAACTTTATGCTAATATAATTATTTGTTTCTATTCTTAACCTAATAATACAGGTAGTGACTGACAGAGTTCAAATACTGCTCATCAAATAACATGAAAGGACCTGTCAGAAATGAATGAAGATACAAATGAGAATAAAGTGAACAGGGTTTGGTCCAAAGTATGTGCCATGCCGCATTGAACAACTGGTTTCCCTTTATTCATTAAATAAAAAATAATAAAAAAAAAGTCATCTTTCTAGCTTTCTTTTAGACAAAAAGTGACAATAGTATACATCAACTCTTCACATAAGTGTATTACCAGTCAGTTTTAGGAAGGAGGGCAACACAGTCTGAGCAGGCCAAGTCCCAAACATCCTATGTGGTGAACTTTAATACAGGGACATCATACAATGATATTTGTTGATTATAATTTTAATTAAAAGACAAAAGTAGAGAATGAGGTGACATCTATCCAGAGCCATTCAAAGGATCAGACAATGAAAAAGAGTGACATAAAATGTGTGCACATGGTGGCAGGAGGAAGGAAAGAATCTAGAAAAATAATGAAGTTGAAATGCAGTGCCATGCAATAATTTATGGTTTTACAGATAGGATAGGAAAGGTGAAGAAATACGGGGTTTCTTATAGTGGTTAATCAAAAAGAAGAACTATAGTATTAAAAAAAAGAAAAAAAGTTATTTAAGGGAAGAGTCTTAAGAAGTGAGAAGTACCTTTTATAGGATCTTATGTATACAGTAAGGTTATCCAGACCAAAAAAAGGGAGCTGAATACATAGAGAAGCTGAATAATTCCTCAGAAAAGCAGTACCTAGCAGCTCAAACTGTCATCTAGACATAGAGGAAAAATCTGAAAAGAGAGTGGGACAGCAAAGGACAAGAGAAGAGATACGGTGATTCTCCAATTATATGTAACAGTGACTCCAGATGTTGCATGAAGCTATGTGTACATGGGTTTTTTCAGGCAGATGAAATGATCTACTAACTAGACAGAAGGCATGTAGATGTGGTTAGGTCAGCGTGACTTGGAAACAAAAGCCGAGCACTTTTCTGCTTAGAACATGGACAGAGGAAGTCAAAAAAACAGTGATAGCTCTGAGAGCTGAAACTTGGAAACTTCTAGTGCCTAACTGTTCTTAGGGAACTCTGGAGATTGTAGTTCCAGATACAACTGCTGCTATTGCACACTCCCACTGCTGCAACAGGTTATGTCCACAACAAACCTTCAATTCACAACCCCTGTGTGGAGGGGAAAAAACCCAATCAACAAACCAACCTCTCTGTGCCTTCAGAAACAAGAATGTTCAGCTGGTGGCTGAACTACATAGCACCACTTTAACAACAGAAACAACAAAAGTAACAAAAGTTTGGCTTTAAGAAAAGTTAAAAGGTATGGGCATAAGAAGGTAACTCAGTACCTTGAGAATGGGATCCCAGGTCTGGAGAAGAGCCAGGAGAAGGAAACACTGACCCCAGAGTCACCCCTCCTTATGAATTTTGCAGTTTAGTGAAAGATGCACTGGTCAGGCAGGATTTGGCTAACTCTGACAGGATTAAATATACATGATTCCATTTCAGTGACAGGCTGCTGGTTGTCAGGCATATATATCAAATATGACATAGCTGTATTTGGAGATATTTTATCCATTTAGTAATGCATATTATTATATATCTCCATATTTCCCTCCTGATTACTTATTTTCAATACATTAGCAAAGATGTTTCCCAAAGGGCTGAAAAGGGGGCCTGGGAACCAGATAAGACCATTCTCTGGGCTTAAATTTTTAATATTAAAATGCATTGAGATTTGCTATACACTTGCTCAAGATGTATTGCCCGGAGCAAAACAGTGTTTTATAGATGGACATGCAATTTTGTTGCTTTCAGACTAGGGTCACATTTGTTTTAGTGGCTTTGGGATGTGCAAAACAATGAATGACAAGTTTAAATAAGCATTCTATATTTGAAAAAAAAAATCAAAATTTTTTTTATACATGTGCATATATGCTCATAGACACATACACACATGCCATTATGTTGAAACAGATCTTGAGAAAACACAGTTCAGCTAAATAAAACTACTATATTGTTATTTTTACCATACAAGACTGCATCTTAGGTACTCTGGGTGAATCCAGCCACTCTCTTTCCACTGACAAAGCCCAATATTCTTAATCTAAATCATGCCAAGAGTAAGCCCTAACCTTCCTACCCTCCTACAAAGTAAAGACATCTGTTTCAGTTGGGGTATAGCTGAAATGAGTGTAAGAGGAAGGTACATTAGATCACTTCTGTCTTCCTAATTTTAAATGACACTGGTATTTGAACCATACTTCATTAAATATTCCTGAACACATTCTATCTCTACAACCCACTTTCATCAAGATGTGCAGGGAATCTCATGTGAAAATCTTTCTCTTTGAATACATAATGCAAGATTGCTAATCATGCATTAATCTAATGTATTGATTTTGCATTATTCCTAAGTGGGGAAAGAAAAGTGATTCTAACAATTCCATTCGTTTGATAAACATTTTAGCTAAGGTTACGCTGTGATTACTCTAAAACCAAGTTAATTCACATTAAATCCCATTTTATCTCATGCAATTCTGTATTAAAAAATCTGTTTCAGTGATGTATCAGTACATTTTCCTCATTATGAAAATTACTTCTTTGTGATTTTTAGGAAAACCCTTTTCCAAACCTTAGTTGATAAGGTTGTTTGGAGTTATGTACAAGAAAACAATGTTAAAAGAAGGTGGCAGTAAAATAATGAGAATTTAGCCAAGTAAAGCAAACTAACTGCGGGTAGAGTTAATTTTATACAGCATTATCCTTAAATTCATCTTGGTTGTGTTAACAGGTATATACTGATAAGTAGTGTAACCATTTGTTTGAGTTTTCTGCTAAGGAACATTGGGAAAAATTTGTAAGAAGGAAAAATAAGAGAAAACAAAAAGTTATTTCTCTTCTGAGAGAAGAAACAAAACAAGCATTTCTTAGTATCATAAAATTAAAAGAAAATATGACTTAATGGTTCAAAACTGTTGATTTCCTTTTCTGATCTGTTTACTAAAAATAAAAATAAAATTAACACTTACAAGTTTTTAAATCATTATCTAGACAAATAATTTAACCTCCATGATAAGGAGCTAGCCTATTTCATACATTAATATGTTAAAACAAATTATCTTGTTTTGAGTTGTTGGGTTTAGGTAGCTAGTGTGATTACTGGGAATGTGTAAGTGAAATGATGCATCTGTGAGTTAGTTTGAGAACTAATCTGGAGCAATACTGAGGGCAAGTGCAGCTGCACTGTCTGACCTTTATCAAATGTCTCTTCTGGTGAATGCAGAATTCGGAAATTTTGTTCACTTGCCCCCTTCTTCCAGATCATATTCATTGCTCTGGTGATCAGGTGGGATGTTACAGATTTTACTACTGTAGTCCTACGTTGCCTGAGGACATTTTCAACCCAGGTTATCCAGCTTTAAACCAGCACTGCATTATTGGTGAGGGAAAAAAACCCCAAAAACAAACAAACAAAAAACCAAACCAAAACAACAACAACCAAAAAAAAAAAAACCAAAACAAAACAAAAAAAAACCACCACCACCAAACAATGTCATAGGACTAGATGTTATTCGTGTGGTTTGTTGTCACTTCTACAATAACAGACTGTAGCACTTGGCATTATACATTGAGGGATACTTCCTCAAATGATGTAAATCACTGAAGCAGAGACAAGTGATCCATACTCATTTAGAACCTCTAAAGATCAAGATGTTAATCTGCAAAGTTAATACCAGGGTATCTCTTTTCCTAAACTATAGACATTTTCCAATGTAGACAGAAATCTTGAGTATCTTAAATGTTGAGAAACTATAACTTGATGCTTTTACAAAGACCTTTGACACAATAAGTAAACTTCTAACTAGATGAAATACCTGTTACAACCTTGTTGACAGGATTAACATTAATGGAAATGCTATCAACTGAGCTATTCTCAAACCAAAAAAAAAAAAAAAATCAGAACATGAAAACCTGAGAATTTTAGTAAGCTTTTGTGGATTTGTTTTCATTTATGTTTTTACTTCATTCAGTCTTGCCAAGAATAGATACCCAACAGGAAAATACTGGTATTTATGTAAAAGTGCACTGACATTTCCACTGGAACACAGAGATTTCACAAAGTATGCTCCAATTTCAACACAAACTGGTTATGTAGGTAGGTATATTCAACAGCAGGCTCCTCCTTCAATCTCCATAAAAGTATTTCAACTTAGCTGAATATCTTTCTATCTGTTCTGTAAATAGTGGCAGTGACAGTGACAGTGACAGTGAAAGTGACAGTGGCTTGCTCTAAGGAAATATTTGCACTATAGAAGCAATGTACTAAATTTCAAGGTCTATATTAAAAACAAATAAATCTTACCAAATCACTCAGACTACATAATGAGAGGCGAAATGGAGCAAAATTTTCAGTCCTGTTTGTCCCTGTCATTCTAGAGACCTGCAACATCTCCTGATTAGTCATTCACTAGCTGTAGAAGGGAGAGGTGAGGCAGAACTGTAATTCAAGAAGAGTGCTTTGTAATTAATTCATATCTATTTTTTATCTTGCTGCTTTGGAGGTTTTTTTTCTCCTTTAAATGGCAACTGAATAAGGTGTTAGAAATTTAAGTAATCCTGGAGACAATGGAAGTTGCTTTCTTTTAATTTGAGGGTGACTTTAACATATCTTTTAATCTATCTTCTGCCTTATAACTGATCTTTTCATTCGTGTGTTCTCTTGTGCAGGAGTAACATGAAGAGGGGAAGAGAGAGCAGGATTTCTAAGCATTTTTCAGCTTACATCAAGTAAAATTTCCTTAATATCATCAGACAGCTAAAGCATTAGGAAACTGTTCAAAAGGGAAAAGAAATGAACACATTTACAAAATTCAGGATCACATCAATGGTAAATGTTTTGGAACTCATTTATAAGCAAAAACATTTGGGGTGTTCATGCCCTGAGGCTTCCTTAAGTCAAGACATATACCATGAGAAGTCCTGGATACCTGCCCAGGCAGGCTGTGCCAAAGTCATCTCTGGCAGTCCTTACAGTGGAGATTACAGTTAAATGTGAACTGATTCACATTACTTTCTATTTTCCAGTTCTGACAGATGGAAACAGATACCAAAGAGGAGTCCAGATCTCTCCACATGTTGACCCGTCTCACTCATCATGCTCTATATACTGCATTCAAAGTGGACAACTACTCTGCAGATATCAATTTGGGAAATCTTTTATCCTAGAAAGGAAATAAAATCAAGTACACACAAGAAGATACTGATAGTGTGAGGTCTGTGCTCTGTTCTTGATCTAGTGAAAAGGAAAAGCTGTAGATCTGCAGTTCCTAACAGGACAGGTTATTCAGACCAAATTGAAGGAAAGTTAGGTCAGTGTTATGCATGTTTTTATTGTACATGGCCTGTGGGAGGTTTCTATAACAAAAACTCAAGTGTAGCCATCTCTACTAGGAGCCTTGAAGCCTTGAAACACAGCAGTATTGTGGAGGCTAAGCTGCCTGAATGTTGCTTCTGCATTTTTAACACAGAGACCATTTCAGAAGCATGGTTCAGACACCTGTCATGCAGAAACACATGCAGCCAGAGCTCCACTAATGATGGGCACTAAAGGATTAAGTAGGATGAACGGAGCCTGAAATTCAGGATGCTTTCTATCTTGCTACCTGGATTCATGACACTGCCTTTTGGATTTCTTATTTCATTCTGACCCTAAATGAAGCATTGCTAGGGCTTTTCAGAATCAAGAATTTCAGAAGCAAGAAAAGCATCATCAGCAAAGGTTATTTTTTTTTTCTGGAGGGCTTCTGTTAAAAAGCAACAGACAAACACACGGTCTCTCAAAATCCAGAAATCAAAAATAACTTGTGTAGAAAAAAAGGAGGGAAGATTAAAAACTAAGTTTTTTCAGGTTGGTTTCTTAAGAAGATAAAGCTTATGTTTGATTGTTATAATCTGTCTGCCTTTCCCTGTTATCTGTTTCACCTGCTGAGAAACAGATAGTTATCTCAGAGATACTGTGTTCAGACAAGTTTTCATGACAATCTGACACTAAACATGGGGAAAGAACCAAAGGAAGGTCCTACCAAAGGAAAGGCTGAATCCTGAGCTCAGCATTACTTCTTCTTTGGCCAGCCAGCGGCCAGGATGCATACAAAGACTGGGCAGCCAGCACATCCAGAATTTGGCACTAGCCAGGTCATATGCTGCCCTTTTGCACCTGGTTGTTATCATTAGGGAGAGAGATCTTGAGGTTTCAGTGCACCGTTTGATGGGAGGGAATTAGAGACATCTCAAGGATCTTGATAGGCAGCATGGGACAAAAATCTGTGAAAGCAGGGTTTACTACCTTTGTTGTTGAAGGAACGACTTACTAAACATATATGCAAAAGCTTTAGAAGCAATTTTATGGCAATCATATGATGACCATAGAAAAGCCTTCACCATTTTCTCAGTATGATGGGGGAAAAGGTGCTTTCCACTCTGAAAGAATGACATTTCCCTCAGTAATTGGATGCAAGAGATTAGAAAGGACTGTCTGAATTTCTTAAAAGTAATCTGCACTCTTTAAAAGTATATTATGTAAATGCTGTTAATTTCACTCTAAAACTAAAAAAGAAGGTAAAAGTATATTTGAATGTGAGGTCAGTGCTACTCATGATGTGAGTTTTAGTAACACTCCCTCAAAGCTCTCAGGAATTGTTTTCCATTAGGGATGAGAATTTCAGAAATAAGGGAGTGGCTGACAAATATTTTGTTCACAAACAATACTCTCTAATAGTGGCAGTAGTAATCATGTTAAGTGTTTCAAATCCAGACACTCAAGAGTACTGTCTAACACCAGAGGACTTTTCAGTCTGTGAATCAGTCAGAGGATACTTGGACGAAGAAAGATTACAAACAGTGAATCAAAGAGGGCAAAACCTGGCTGGAGAGATCTGGGTTGTTTAATCAACCGGCATCAAATTTTCAAAACGAGCCTAAATGATAGGATTAGATGTAAGAGAGGACTTGCAGCCTGTAGTTGTTTCCTCTAATCTGTTGCACCAGCTGTGTGGATATGAACAGTACCACAGTAATATATTCATGCATAAGATATGCATTGTTGCAAAAAGTGTGCTTATAAATTATGATCAAAAGTAAGTTTTAAAAAAGAAAACTGAAACCCAGTTGGAGAGCTGTGGACTTTGGTTTTGCTTTTTTTTGTTTTCCTGTATTTGGTTTCAAGAATGGAAAGAATTAAAAAGAAATAATTTCACATCAGGATGAAATTTATGCTTCATGGATTTTTAAGGTCAGCTGAGCTCTCACAAACAAATTAGAAAATTATTTTTAATTTTTCACCTTTTTAGATGTGTCTTTTCTTTGGTATGCAAAGTTAAAAAATGCAGATTTTGTCTCAAAGTACAAAAAAAGGAAACCAAATTCCATTAAAAAGAGTCAAAATGAAGTAACAGATATTGTGCCTTCTCTCTTATTTCTTAACCAGAACCACTTACTATTTTGACCGCAAATCATGAACATTTCAATTTCTGTCAGACTGCATTTTTTTAACAGTTAATCCACTTAGAGATATTCAGACACTATGGTATGTCATAACACAGAGTTGCCCTGTCAGATTAACCCATTAATCTTATGCTATGATGATGTTTCTAAAATTTTGTCTATCCATAACCAGATGTCTTATGATTTATATCTCTCAACAAGACTATTTTCAGTAGGAGATAAATGGAACACTAATGTTCCATATGTGGCTAATATAAAAATAAATAATGCACCTAAGGGAGCAGAAAGATGTGCAGATTCTGTAATGCATGTAATTACTGAAAAAAAAAATGCACTATTTAGTGAAATAAAATGTTTGAAAATATAAAGTATGAGAGACTCATATATCATACTGAAGAATTGTAAACAAGGGGAGATAAGGATTTTTGGAATTATCCATAAAATACAAGGCGAGATATTTGATGCTATCAATAGTTATAACAGAAGGAAATGATCCTTTACTAATAGACATACATTGATTTAACAAGGTAATGCTGGAGATGAAGAACAGTATGTCATGTGTTAGAGCCTAAGATACCAAGTATAATCTTGACACATCAATGTAGTAAAGTACAATGAAGAAACCCCAAACTACATGTAAAATTATAGAAAAAAAAAAAGTTAAAGAGAGGCTTTTTATACCCTAAAATCTCTTAGAAGAATTAGTCTAGAGGAGCAGTGGGAGAACACTGCAATTTCTTCAGTAGAAACAAAGCCATGCACTGCAGCAGTTGTGTGAGTGATAATTACTGACAGATATAAGGTCACTGATCTTTCAGTTTGAAACAGATAATTACTCAAAGCTGGAAAATCCATACAGACCCTCTACATAGGTAGGCACAGTAAAAAGAAAAAATTAAATTATCTTCTTAGAATGAACCCGTATTCGAAACAGATTGCAAAGTATTTTTTATGGAAAGGGTATATATACTATACACGCAGTTGAGTCTGAAAAACAGCAAACCCAAGGTAACTAGTGATCTTGCTGTACTCCAAGGAAAAATGGGGCTGTTTTTTCAAATATATTTGACAGCAACTGTTCAGATCTTGATAATAATCTTTGAGATTTTAAAAATCATGATTTTGAGCAGATGCAGTAATACAGTGTTAGTAGTAAAAAGGGAAAACAAACACTCGTAGACCCACTCCGCAAATGATTAAGTAAAGGCCTAAAGAGACCACTGAACTTTGAAAAACTCTGAAAAACTTTGAACCTAAACAAGTTTTTTTCTTTTTGCCTCCTTGTAACAATGTATGGATGATTTAGTGATGGTGGTTACTTTTTATATTATTTGTTTGGGTATTTTTAAAAATATTTTTATTGTTCAAAAGTGTTGTAATGCATCTTGAGAAGAATGGACATGTGGTCCATCCAGACTCAGTATTGCCTTGGCATGTCTGGG
>JAAGNO010029719.1:22900-48763 GCA_033439905.1 Ceryle rudis
CCAGGAGGATGGAGCCAGGCTCTTCTTGGTGATGCCTGATGATAGGACAAGGGGTAATGGGTGGAAGCTGAGGCATAAGTGCAAGTTTCACAGAAACATAAGGAGAAATTTTTTCACAGTTAGAGTGACGGAACACTGGAACAGGTTGCCCAGGGGGGTTGTGGAGTCTTCCTCTCTGGAGATATTCAAGACCCGCCTGGACGCGTTCCTGTGTGATCTAGTGTAGGAGATCCTGCTCTGGCAGGGAGTTGGACTGGATGATATTTCGAGGTCCCTTCCAGCCCTTGACATTCTATGATTCTATATGAAAAAGCATTAGTTCCATCCTCTTTATTTGAGAGAAAATAAAAAATGGTGCTTCTTCTGAAGCCAGTCATAGAGATCACAATCTGAAAACAAGGAGGAAAGAGTGTCAGTCAGTAAGTCCAGCTTTTCAGGTAGAGAAGACCCCATAGCTCTTAAGAAAAAGCTTGAGAACTGTCACCTTTTCATCTGAATGGCCAAACATCCATCCCATCTCTAGCACTGATTCATTTCCATGTCTTATGAAACAAGAGAGTGTGTACAAATCAAATCTTACAGCTCGAGGTACAGCTAGTCTTCCCTGACTTGCAAGACGTAGGGACACATGTACGTATTGTTGAGATTTGTTAAGATAGTTGTCATGGAAGAAAGCAGGAGGAATCAGGCTGCAGCCTCACCGAGTATATCTGGTAGGCAATGTACTGCCTACAGGTTACTGACAGGCCACCCCTGTCCTAAGCCACTGAAAATAAGAATACTGCCTATGGTAACTTCTCCATAGTTGAGCAGCACAGACGAAGGTCAACCAGCCACAACTGACCTTCCAACTATCTTTAGAAAAACAGATATGAAAGGCAACTGCTAGGCAGGTAAAGGGCCACACAGACAAACCCAGATCTTCAGTTTTCTCTCATGGTGTTCCCAAGTGAACATCACTTAAATTTTGCCTTGATATTGCTTCATATATACAGATCTTTCTTGCTCTTGATCAGTTATTGAATGCCGTGTGTTGGGATACGAGATTCAAGCACATGGAGCACTGCAATCATGAGTTCAGGTTTCAAAGAGCTGATATCCCCCTGTTTTTCATAGAACTGTATCATTTTTTATCATGAGACATTTTTGACAATACTCATGGATATCTGTTTGCTGGTACTTTGCAGGAAAATAATTAAAGCTTGTCCAGTACAAAGAAAGAGACTGGACTATCTTCAGGATTCTGAGAATTTGTGTATTGAGTTGCCTTACATAAATCTGGCAAGTGGCTGAAAGATTGTCCTTGACCTGCTTCTATCATAGTCATCTCCTGATACGTTAAGAGTGATACCTGCTCTGAACACACACTATGAAGCAGAGGTAATTACTGTGTGTTATATTAGGAAGCAGTCTAACTCTTGAGAAATCCTCTAGCCAAAAAAATGAGAAAATACACAGGCAATCAAAGCAGCTGACATTGTTATCAAGTGGTTGCTTTTTCAATATCTACTACACAGCAGAAACCCACAAAGGGAAGCCCCACTGCTTCTCAGAAGTGGGATTAAGTTTCTCCATTCTGCTATAGAATGATGTTTTCTAAGCATTTTTGCAGTAGTTTAGTACAGAAAAAATGTGTGGCTGCTCTTCCTGTTGTTGAAGGGTATAGTGACAAACTGGCCTAATCAGAGGTTCATACACGTCTGAGACCAGATGCACATTTCACCTTCACAGTTATCTCCCAGTGCTTTGGTCACTCCAACAAACAGCTCTGGCTCTGCCTTTTGGCAAAGAGGAACTGAATCAGCATCATTCACCTTGGAACAGTCACAAACTCCTTGAATCTCATGTGTTTTTTTTTCTCTGAAATGAAGGGAACAGGTCCCCTGGCAGTAGGACACAAACTGTGGTCAGTAACAGTATGCCATTCCTTCTCTGTGCTTTCAGCTGTGATACAGTTGGTGTTGTGAGCAGGGTGACCTTGTGAACTGTCCATTTGTTCCTCATCCCACAATGCAGTCAAGACAGCATTGTGATAGTTGTCCTACACAGGCTTCTTCAAACATAGTATTTCTAAGGTTGCTGTTTCAGTTCATTTAACAACTCACGGCTGCTTAACAGGGTAATTCACATTCCTCCTCCTCATCTCTCTCGGTCCCAAGTACAAGCTCCTGCATGGTAACTTACATGAATGTTTGCCAGATTTATTTGTTAACCAATTTAACACATTAAAACAAACTCGATAAAACATTTTAGTGGACTAAGTGAGCACGTAGACATGTACAGTGAGCAGGTGGGAGTTAGGTCCAGAGAGGTAGCAAGAGGATAGTGAAACGAGAAGGGAATAAGGAGAAAGCACAAGGGAAGGGAAGGAAAGGACAGGAAGGGAGGAATGGTGAGGAAATACTGTGCCCATTGAAATGGCAAGAGGCAATTAGAAACACCTAGCTGCCCCTCACTTAGGTGTCCAGGTTGTAACTGAAGCTGATCTGAACTCCAATATAGCCACTCATCCTTTCAGATGGGCAGCTGATGTGGGCAGCTGATGCAGACACTGATTCAGCACTGATGAACTAGAGCAGTAATGGGGCAGGTAGGACTCAGACAGTATCTCCATTGCCAGTGAAATCCAGTATCTCAGAGCAGACCTCCTCCCAGCTTAGGGGGAAAAGTAACACAGACTTTTTTCCTGCATCTGGCCAAGACAAGGTCCTTCATCCTGTGTGTGTCCTCCCATAGAGTACCTGAATTGCTAGTGCAGCTGTCTGCCGTCCCTCTCCCACCCACATGAAGTAGGAGAACAGAGGCAGGACATGGATGGGACTGTCACTTCATCACAGGATATCTATACTGAAATAATAACATAACAGATAGCAAGTTCCAGTGTAAGAATTGATAATGTAGAACAACAAAACATGACAATGGAAATGGAAAGAAAAAACATACAAAACAGATGTGTAGAAGTGACAAAGGAATACCCAAATCATAATAAGCATCCAAAGCCATAAAGAAAAGTGAAATAATAAGAATAAATAATAATATAATAATATATTTTTTAAAAAGTGTAATAATAAGGATACTGTTAACCACATGGGCATTTTAAAATAAATAGGTAACAGAAAGAAGTATGTTAGGACATATGAAATTAAAAAAGAATGTGCCCAGGAGTCTGGTGACATGCATACAAATATGCATAGATTGTTTTCTTATACAGGGAAAATGTATATATTTTTTACTGAAATTATCCAGAAAGGGCACTATTAGAAATTATGACTACAAAGTCTATAATCAAACACACAAAACTTATCTACTAGACACTGTACCACGACAGTGGTGGTCAATGCACCACCATGCAAATTACTGCAAGTTTAAAATGGTATTCTGGAAAACAATGCTACAGTTGTGGAATAAAAAAGTTACAATATCACAGACCAGATTAAGATGAAGCATCCATATAGTAATAAAAAACTAAGTCTAATGCAGTGGAAATTTCAGGAATTATTCAACCCTACTCTGCAGCTGTATAAAAAGCCAAAAGCTCTACAATTAACCTTCCAGAGCTATGCTAATCCACACCATCAGTACTGTGATGCTAACCACCTGCCAGAGAATCCAGCACTAAACCCTGTGAAAAGTCATCCTGAGTCAACCTTCTTCACAGAGACTGCACACATTTAAGGTGCCTTCTCAGATAATGCAGATCTCTTTCACCTGCACCAGTCAAGTAATAATGTACTAATATTTTCAAAGTTTAAAGGTCTCACCACAGGTGACATCATCTGTAATTGACTTTAGTCTGTGAATCCATCTTCTGCCCTCTCTGGCTCATGGAACATAGTCCTGAACAACCATAGACACTCATGTCCACAACAACCAGCACTTAATTCAGAGAACAAAAGGTTTCTCCTTCACACATGTTGCAAGAAATACATGAAAGATGTACCCACAGTTTATCATCAACCCTCCCATTCCTGACTAAATTTATAGAGGAGCTAGGAAAAAACATCTGCAAGGTCACTTGGGTGATGCAGAGGCTATATATTTGAGAATATGCAGACTTAGATCATCTTGCTGAGTAGAAGCAGCTTTAGTGTTTTGTTAGATGATTGCCGCCTGTCAGTGCATAGGTGCAAGATAACCACTCTCATCATCTGGAGAGATCAGTTTCACCAGCAGGAGGTAATGGGGGCTTTCCTCACAGAGGAGCTGGAGGCAAGCTGAATGAGTTAGAAGGATTTACATCCTTCCTGGCAGGACATACCCAAAATAGTTATGGGAAAACACTCCTCCATGGCTCAGGCCCTCATTTATAAATCCCACATTCTTTCTCCCCATCTATTCGGTATCTTCTTCCATCAGCAAAAAAATGCTCAGACAACATAGAGGAAATAGTATTTACATGATGCAAATTTTGCCTTCCCCTTCAATGATTAGGATAGGCCAGTGTTTGGAGAAAATCAACTCATGAATAGAACAGCTTCTTGAAGCTGAACCTAAATGAAATACAGATAATGTTGATAGTCCGGGAAAAATCACTTTGTCGTTTGTCACAGTTTCCTTTGGCTGAATATATCAAGACCTGTAAGAAAGCTGGGGAGGGGACTTTTACAAAGGCTTGCAGTGATAGAATGAGGGGTAATGCTTTTAAATTGGATGAGGGTAGATTAAGACTACATATTAGGAAGAAATTCTTTACAGTGAGGGTAGTGAGGCACTGGAACATGTGCCCAGAGAAGCTGTGGATGCCCCCTCCCTGGAAGTGTTCAAGGCTGGGTTGGACAGGGCTTTGAGCAACCTGGTCTACTGGAAAGTGTCCCTGCCCATGGAAAGAGGGTTGGAACTATATGATCTTTAAAGTCACAGAATCACAGAATCACAGAATGTCAGGGGCCGGAAGGGACCTCGAAAGATCATCCATTCCAACCCTGCCAGAGCAGGATGACTTATACCAGATCACACAGGAGATGGAAGTCCTTTCCAATCAAACCCATTCTATGATTTTATGATTCTATGATATATAATTTACTCTTCCTCGGTTTAGGCTGTAACTTTGTTCACACTGAGTTCCATGTTACCATAGCTCTACTGGTAGTTTCTAAAGAAAATACTATTTTTCTAAAGAAAATACTATGTTACTGTACGTAACATTTTTTGTAGTCAATAGAATGGCTTCCATAGAACTACACACCTATATAAATGCCACCACCTTTCGTTCCTGATGCAAGGTGCATTTCTCTTAAATTATATTAGAGATGACAAGTACGAAGGCATGGGTATCTTTCCAAAGCAAACTGAAACAAATAAAATCCCAGTCAAAAGAAAACATTACACACCATATGTCACAGAAGGAACAAAATAGACGTGATAGGTGTGAGTCATATGCTAAAAATTTCTCAGTATAACAGCAGCAGTTGAATAGAATTTGACAGCATGAACTGCAAAATACTTTTGATTTCATGTAAATAAAATACTTCTTTCTGTTTCCAGTCCAATCCTTCAGTAGAAGGTATGATGGAATTACTTATACTGGAAAGCAGTAAAGAATCAGGCCCTTAGCCCTACTCTCCAAAACAGTAGGTATTTGCATGTTCTATACATATTTCAAGATGTAAAAAATGTGTAAGAATCACATAGACGTTTGTATTTTGTTCTCTGCGTAGTTAAGAATTGCTTTTATTTTTATATGGGTTCATAAATTTGTACAGTAAAAAGTTTATGTGCCTTTTTATTGCTTAATGTTTTACTTCCAGATCATTTGGTCAGTGGTTGATTAACACAAATATATAGAGAGCTACTAAATCAACTATTTAGTAAGGTTTAAGAAGTTTATATTAGTCTCCTCAGTATTAAAAATTTGCCTAAATAGAAAAGTATGATCAATTCCAACATTTAAGCAGCAAGTAAGGTATTCAGTCTTTCTAGACAAGCATTATAGTAGCTCAGTAATTCAATGAAATATGTATGTCTTTGCTATGTGAACAATATGGAAAAGAAAAAGTAGCAAATAAGCTTTTTGTATTCAAAAGCAAATACTTAGTGTTAAATTATGTTATCTTTGCTTAAAGAAAATTAGCAACCCACACAGAAAAATGTAGAGAGAATTCTGTGATGTATATGATTGTGTAATATTCACCTTATTCTTCTTTTCTGACAGAGAAAAATAGAGAAACATGTCTTAACTTTGGCATATATTATTTCTGTTAATGTAATAAAAATAGCTACAATATTTTGCTCTTTCTTTTTCATGTATTCCCTACAATGCACCACTGGTGGGCAGCAGCCAAGTGCAGTGTGGGTGAGAGGGTTCGCAAGAGCAAAATGAAACCTTACCAGTCAGTACAAAAATTTATGTAAACCAGAGACATCAGGTTGTAGAGTAAGGGAGCTCTTGCTCCCAGATGTTCTGCTCCAAAAATTCATCATACTGCTTTCTAAAAGTAGGACTGGCAAATGTAATACAGAAATTGATATCACAAACATCAGAAAAAAGACACTGAAACATTAAAATTCAGACTAAAATAGTGGTGACTTTAATTCCTTCAGATGGCACAGTTTCTTCCTTTTTTAAAAGTATTTTCACCAAAAAATGTAGGTGTCATGCTTTGGCACCAAATTATTGCAAGTGTTCTGAACTTGTTGTCAGGTCTCAAAAATTCAGAGGTGCAGGAGAAGTCAGAAAATGAAAAATATTTTAAAGTTGTATGAATGCAAGGAAAAATGGCAAGATACAAAATGCACTGGCATACCAGGCATTGCTCTCAAGAAAAGTAAGGAAAACTCTCATCATTTTGCCACTTAAGTGGTGTGTGAAGTCAAGGAAGCATTTGTCCTGTATATTTAAATTGAAATCTCCCTGGAATCCTGAGAGCTTTTACTAGCTCAGTACAAAGAGATCCCATACTTGAATCAGCCTGCTAGGCACCACTGAAATGTCCAAAGCCAACAGTAGAAAATGCATTATCTACCTCATATTATAAGTAATTATTATTTATTACTATAGGTAATTCTTTTTAACTCATGGTTACTGTATTTATGGTTCTACTGATTTGGACAGAATTGTACCTGGGGGGGAAAGAAGCTTTCTTCCTCTCATCCTCTTGTATTCTTGCTCTTCAGTTTAGTCACTGAAGCTGATGTTCACGTTACATTTGACACCTTTGTCAGCTTCTACTACTGCCTATTTTGCAGTTGTGCCAAATTGCCAACATTTTCCTGCAGCACACAAGTAAGAAAAGTTTCAGTGTCTACCTCTGCCAAAAACTGCAAGTAAAATTTCATGAGGAAAAGGTTTTTCTCAACCCTTGGAGGGTTTCTGTTAAATATAGTATGAGTCCTCCTATGAAAATAATCAAGGGACAAAAATGGCTTGAGGAAAAGGAAAAAGCTAGGGCATCATTTCAAGAGGAAAAGGCAAAATATCTGAAGTGTTATTGCTATTCTGTCCCATAAGTAGGAATTTAAGAAGACTATGTGCTTGAAGCAGATACACATGAATACTTTTTGTAGGAGAAATATAATTTATAAACTCTATCACCACCTGCTCCCCATTTTCACCTCATAACACACACGCCTGTTATTCAAGTTGTATTTACAGGTATGGGATTATTAGATCTCTTATACAGACAGGGAGATATGGCCCAGTTGTGTTTGCCTCTTCTGGGTTCTTCAAGATGGGGCATTTCTATGTCACTTTTGACCAAAGGATGAAAGTACAGCTGACATGAGTACATCTTCCTTTGTTCCCCCTATTTGTCTAATGATGACAGTGTGGGTTATTGTCTGCTTATTCATCATGGATAATTATACCACTCTAGCCCTACATATCAGCATGTTCTTGTTTGGTATAGGTTGTGTCTCACTCTGGTCTGACAGTGAGAATGGCTTTCAGATACAGAAAGAAGGTAAGAAAGAATCATTTTAAAACAACAACAGAAACCCAAAGAATACAAATCCCACACCTAAACTGGAATATATACAAGAAATAAAGAATATTAGAAAATTAAAAAAAAAAAAAATGCACACAGAGGCAAATAAAAACCTGAGCAAGTGGCCATTTCTCCTGACTAGAAGCTACCACACTTCCAGTCCTTGTCTGCATCCACAGCTGACACACCACTTAGGATCCAAACCCAGAGGCCACCTCAGCAGACTTGGAGTGCTTGGATTTCTACAGGAAACAAGATGTGCCCACTCAAGGCTGACGGTGCACAGTGGCATGGCCTGTGGTCTCCTGCCATCTTCTCTACATCATCAGCCCAGAAGCTGGTTACCAGCAACATTCGCTTCTCACCTACATTGGGGCAGAAGGAGGGACGTGCCAAGTCACGTACACAGGCCCAAACACTACTCAAAGCTGAAAGAAACTTATTAGCAAGGGGGGTGTAGCTCTTCCAGGAGGGATGCTATCCTAGCTTGTCCCTTCTATATATCCGAGATGTTCCTTACTGAGGTTATAATCAACATAATTCCTATACAAAGGGATTCAATATCTGCTTAGCAATTTCACAAATTCTTGTGACTTAAACTTTTGGTTATATCCACTACAGATAAACTATTGGACTTTCACAGTATTTTTTGCCTTGGGTCAGCATGAGATAAAATAGAAACAATAAATGTTATTTCCCACAAACCAGGGCAAAGATTACATCAATTAATGTTGATCTATAGTGGGCCAAAAGTTAAACATAAGTGACTATGGCAAAATCAAGAGAGTATGTGAGTTACTCCTACACAGTAGCTGTGTTTTCTAAGAATCTCTTTTAATTGAGTGGTTAAAATCACCTCTATATTGCAGGGATAAATGCACACTACAGTTACTAATTCTCTATCAAAATAGATCTGTACCCTTCAGTTTGCACACGAAATGACATCTACCTCCATTTTATTACTAGAAAATAGAAACAAACTACATCTCAAATAGTTATATACAGTGAAGTATCCTCTTTTACAGATCATAATACATATTTGCCAATTCAGTTTTGAGGGACATTTGTAGTATAGGAGTAATGATTTATAGTTGGGCAGCAGTATTTTATTGCTCATTATAAAGACACCAAAACCACCATTCCAGATGACATGTGAAAAATGGTGAAATGAAGCTACTTTTACATTTCAGATTTGCAATATATTTGCAATGACGAAAGAGAATGGAAAAGTTTGAGACCAAAAAAAAAAAGTGGGGACAAAACACTCACATGAAGATAAATGTAGAGATGCAATTCATAAAAGTTAACCAAGTGATAACCTCCCTCACACCACCCTAAAAAAAAATGGGGGGCAGTGATAACGAGAAATCAAAGAGTCATCACAGATTAATGGAAAAGTTTGGATTAAAATGAGAAAGTTTTACGCTTAGTGATGTATATACACAACCCCAAGAATTTTCACTGTAAATAGATACGACGAAGTGGAATTTAAATCATGATGATGTCCAGCTGGAGTTTTGCAAAAGCTGGATAAAAATGAGTTACACTATTCACAGTAAAAGAAGGAATGCTGTACAAATCTGTATTTGCTGCTGATCACAGGGCTACTATGTAAACAGTCTTCTTGGGTCTCAGAAATTGGCATCCTTTAAACAGTACTAATCAATGACCCATCTAGGCTTAGGTGGAGCTCTAATCTTATTTCTGAAGTGCAATATTCTTTATTTACTGTTTATGATCATCTAATCTATCTAGTGGTACTTCTGCTCCTGCACTGAAATCCCTCACAAACTTAGTAAGAGATGCAGTGATCCACTGGTACAATTACTTCTAAAAATACGATGCAAACAAATTTGAGCTATTAGCTTCCAATATTAAGAATTACAATTCCATATATGCAATAATACATAAAATTGTACTTTTACTAAATAGGTGTATGGCATATAGCAGATAACCTGTGAGGAAGATGTAAGTAGGTTCTTTTAATTATTTTAATTTTAATATCTTTAAGAAGAATATTAAAAATAAAATCAGGATATTAACTGGCCAACATAGTGTATTAATACAGGTCACAGAGGCACCCACAAAGCAAAGTGCAGACAGTACCCAAAATGGGGGCTTATTGCAACCAAAGTCGCCCAGCGCTCCTTCTGACCAAGTACCAGTTCGGATGCCTCCTGGGAACACACAACTAATTCCTAAACCTTAAGGAAAGAAGCATGAAAATGGGCACACACTCATCAAGGGGACACCTCCCACACCAGAGTGCCCAAGACACCACTCACCCACAGGGGGCGAGGCTCACTCTGTCCACGGAGACTCCCTCAGCCGGTGGCAGTGTCCACGGGGAGGGTCCGACTGGCAGGTCCGCTGCTCTGCCAAGAACCAGCTCCTCCACCTCGCAGATGAGACCCCATTTGTACCCCAGTCACGAGTGCGCTGTGGTCACTCTGATTGAGGGGACGGGCCCAGACAAAACAGGGACGACCCCAGCCCCCGATCCTGTTACTAAGGGGTCCAGACCCCGAGGCGCCAGTTAAGCACGGGAAGGTGCCGCTTAATGACCGAGGTGTCAAACTGCTCCAGCACACCCTGCTCGCTTTGTTTGTTTTGTCTGGGAGAGAGGCTGCACCTGCCACAATACATACTCCAAAACGTAAGCAAATAAACACAGTCAAGTTCGGTCTCCTATTATTACTGAAACTAGGACGTATAACACTGTGTGCACTGATCATGATTTTTCTTTAAAATATATGCTGTTGTAAATTTAGCTACACAATTCTGCTACAGTCTGCTACTGGCAAAAAAACCCTTGTTTGTAACCATATTTGTTCATGAATGGTTTATATCCTTATTGCTGCTGTGTGAACAGTGTCCTTTACTGTACTTGGCCTTTCTCCTTTCCCAGTGTTTATCTCCATCCCTTGATATTTTTATACAAAACAATCATAACCCATCTCTGCTTTGATTTTGCTAGACTACACATAGCAAGTTTATCTCAGCTTCTTTATACTGTAGGTCCAACACTTTCCTGACCATCCACATATATGTTTTAATGTCAAGATTTTTTTCTTTTGAACATGGCCATCCAGAAGGGTACAGGGACTTCAAGAGGAGAGTGTACCTGGGGTCTTATTTTTGCCTTTTCATGAAGAAAAGGGGTGGAGGGAACCTTACAAGATACACTACAGGGCACCTTTTGGAAGTGCATATCATGCTCGTAAGTTATTAGTGTGGTCAACTATTACACTTATATATATCTTCTCTGTTACTTCCAACTGGAGAATTACGAAATTATAGAAATTCTTCATGCAAGTACTCTGAAGGCATCACTTTGCTTTCTGTAAGATTATGTAATATTTCTGTAATATTGTTTCTTTGTATTTCCATTGCTTACAGTCTCAAGGTATTTCAGTTCTTCCTGTATGCCAGTTGAATTCTTAGAATAATGGAATGATAGAATAATTAAGGTTGGAAAAGTCCTCTAGGATCATCGAGTCCAAATGTCTATGCAACATTATCATGACCACTAAACCATGTCCTGAAGCACCGTGTCTACATGCTCTTTGAACGCCTCCGGGGATGGTGACTCCACCACCTCCCTGGGAAGTCTATTCCAATGCCTCACCATGCTTTCAGTATAGAAATGTTTCCTAATATCCAATCTAAACCTCACCTGGTGCAACTTAATCCCATAAATAATCATGTTGTTCATCATGTTGACAGCACCTCATGTCATCAGCATATTTTATCATTTTAACATTTTTTTTTCAGAATAAAAGCTTTCACTAATATCTGTGCTTAAAGAAACTCCCTCTAGTTTCAGAGGTTCTTCTCTTTTTATTCTCTGGATCTACTGTGGTGACTCAATTCATCTTACCTTCTCAAAGATAACTTCTTGGTGTCAGTATAAAGCTCTGGTGCCTCTCCTTTCATTTTGCCATCTTTCTGTCCCTTAAATAAGTGATTTCATCTTGCCAGTCCTTCAGGAAGCCTCCTTTAGGGCTAGAAATTTTCCCACCTGTATTAGGCCAGTAACCTGATAATATTTTTAAGGGTGCTATATTTCTCTCCTCAATTTTAATTTGTTAAAAGAACCTCACCCTGATGTCTGTGAAGAAAAAATAAACTGAATGCAAAGGTACCTGTCTAAATCTGAAATCATGAAATAAAAGCTGTAGGGCCTCAAGTTATCCTTTAAATCTAGTAGTACTTTTTCAAGTATCTCACTATGATGATTAAAATGCCAACATTGTTACAATGATAAAATTACATTTGTTGAAAGTACAGAGAAGGAAGAGAACAGATCATGTTGCGAAGGGCTCACATTATGTGTGGTGCTCAACCATGGGCCACTTGTGGATAATGCTCAGAAGAATATCATCACCTGTTCCATCTCCTGATCCCTAGGAAAAAGGCAGAGAAAGGAAAAGCCCTAGGGAATACTTTGCAGAGCTCACTGCTATATATATGCATGCACGATTTTTCCCTGGATCAGCATTTTGCAAGTGACATTCAGACTCATAAAGCAGTCATTATTGAATCATTTTTTACTTTTCTTTATACCAAGGTGCAAATTTCACAGCATTCTGAGCCCAGAGACCTTAAGCATCTGTGTACTTCACCCATATCTTGAACTGTACTTGTTGGATAGGAGCAAGTCTCAGCAATGCACATACCATCATATTTTTAACATCAGTAACTAGCAACATCTCCAATAACTACAATTTAGTCTGTGGGCAAAACCTGGGATGGTACCACTGCTTTCATCAACTCATGTCAGACTCCAGCCTTCATGAGCATATAGGCTGCAGAACAGCTTTGGCATTCTCTCCCAGAATAGTACTGTGAGTCACAGCTGCTTTTCCTATGGGAGAGAGAGATACATTGTGCTTTGAACAGAAAAAAAAAAAAAAACCAAACCTTTACTTTTCCTCTTCCTTTTTTTTTTTGAGGGGTTTTGTTGTTGATGTTTGGTTTGGTTTGGGGTTTTTTAATGAGAAAAAGATGGGGTAAATTGCTTACATATTTACCTAGCTCACTGAGTTATGTTTTGCATCGGCATTTCACCATTCAAGAAAAATCAAGATTAAGAAATTATGCATGTAGTTAAATTTGGCACCAGCGGATGAAATCCCACTCAGCTGTGAAGGTATGCTTTTTCCATTCCATTTGGTCAATGAATGCCATCTGTATAGAGCACAGTGGACCAAATTGAGATTATGACATCATGAGTACAAAATACAGAATTACTAATTTCTGTACTGCATATGTCTTCCTTTAGGTAATGTGCATTATCTAGCAACTGAACTTTGCTATATACAATTTCTTCAGGTAAAATATACTGCAATTTTCTCATATTTAATGAAAATATTTTATCATGATGTAAAATTTTATAGTAAGCCACTTCCAGGACACTCATCCCTTTCTTCCTAAGATGCCATTTTAAACTCACTTAACACCTAATTAAATAATATTGCCTAGGTTGACAGAAGACTAACACCAAGAATATTTTGCAAGAGATTTCTTATGATAATGAGATCTGGAAGTGATTAATTTGGAGACATACATAAACATTTCCAGTCAATCGTGAACTATCATGTTACTGTATACAGATTAAGAAAATTATATCAAATTTGCATTACAAGTGCAATCATGTATAAGGTATCTGTTACCTGTTCAGTTTTTCTCGGGTGTGAGAGAAGAGATACTATAACATTTTTCTTGCCAATATCCAGCTAGACATTTATCTATACTCTTGCTAACACTTTTGTTGCCTTATATTAAACCAAATCAGTGAAGCTTCTGACCTGGGATAATTCAGATTTCCATATTAGTACAGGAAAAAAAAAATAAAAAAAAAGATATATCTGCCCTTTTCCAGAGATTATAATTTGATTACATATTGTGAGTCTACTTGTACATGGATAGTAATGATGCATAAAATCATGTACAGTCTAATGAATCACAGAGTTAAAAATGCTTTTGCAACACAGTGGTATTTTTTACATTTCAGTACTATTATTTTTTTCACACTGCATACAAAGGAAACACCTCAGCTTGGGAAAGAACTTATTATCTATTTTCTGTCTCAGCTAGACCCTTATATGTACTAATTATCTAAGGCTCACCTACACTAACAAAAAGTGCAGCCCCTGCTGAACAAAAGACTCTGCTGAAGACATGACCTACAGGCTGTGTCCTACAGACATTTTGGGGTCATTCCCTTAGATAAACTCTATGACTATTGAATGACTCACTATCACAAATAGTCCTGTCTAAACTAATAAATGCGTGTGTGTTTCACCTCCCTGAGGAGCACAAGGTCTCAAACTAGGCTTCCTTGTACCTTGCACTAACAGTGAAACAGTTAGCAATCTGACAAGCAAAATATTGCTAAAAGCATATAGTAGCCTAGTAAATGAGGAGTATTCATTCTGAAGAACTTAGGATACAACATTTTCAGAATCCCAACTACCCCTCTGTTTCCACTGATACAATATGAATAACAGAGCTGCAGAAACCTCAGTGGGGAGAGGCCTCTGTGAGTCACCAGCCCTGCATCCTGTTTGAAATGTGGCTAACAACCAAGAACAGAGCTGATCAGCCATAGCTTTGTACAGCTAAAACTTGCAGACTTCTTAGGAGGGAGCCTCTACATTTGTTCATGATGCCCTGTCCCGATGCTGCACTAATCTCCCAGTGCATGAGGACTACCACTTTTCCCGTGCCCCTCTTCATGCCATCCCAATAACATCCTGTGGGTGGTGTGATGCCAGCTCCACCAGTGTGCTGCAAGTCTTGTCTGACCACTTTTGCCTACCTGTGTAGTATTTTCAATTGTACTGATTACACCTTAGTCCTCCACCTCTCTATCTTTTTCATTCCTGATACTGCATTTGCCTACTGTGTTGTTGATTCCCTAAAGCTAGTGTTCTGTCTCTTACCTGAAAGGTGGTGTGGGAAACAGTTTATTTCCACCACCTTTTATTAGATCATGAGCTTTTATGCAGTTAGATCTACCACTGCAACTACTGAATCATGTCCAGGGTTCTGGGAGCATCCTTACAGACTTGAGTACTACTACAGAATGATGAGGAGTCCTCAAGCAGTTAATTACCTTTACTACTAAAAATGAGACTTCTAACTTCAATTTGTCTAGTTTCCACTTCTAAAGACCGTGGGTTTTTACACACTTTTCACACAGGTTAAAGATTTGAACATCTTTCCTGCATGCATGTCCCAAGGTTACCTCCCATCTCCATCTTTGGAAGAATGCAATAGATTGTGATTTTACTACTCCCTTCACTTAAGGCAATATTCCTGGGTCTCAAGTCATTCTCTAGGTATAGGGCTGTCCCTTGCAAGGCAACTACATTTTCTAACTTTCCTCTTGCTATCCTCTTGTGGAAAGCAAAAAGTTAGTGGTGGCAGACATAACTATGGCTAGTCTCAACAACCAAAGGGAATGCAAAATTAGCAAAAAGTCTTTGTAAAGACTTTAAAGAAAGGTTTATAAAACACATTCCTCTTAGGAAAACAAAGGTGGATTCTCCTTACTTCAGGAGTACAGGCATGTTTTCTATCAGGTGACTGGCAGAGAGGTTTAAGCAGAGATAGCCAAACATTGGTTTCTGGCCTGAATATTGTACCAGTACATTTTGGAAGAGTCTTGAGAGAGGCTTCACTACAGAACATTTTGGAATCACAGGGGCCTTTTGGCTTTACATCTATGAATTGCAAAAATACATACAATCAGCTGTGAAAGACATTCCATTTCTGTGATATAAATGAAATACCAATAACGAAAATAATACAACTTCTTCCTTTCCCACAAAAAAACTATAAGGCTTCATGCCAAAAGACTGTAAGAATTTTATTGCTTAAATAATAATTGGCTGCAGGGATCTGGATTCTGCAACATGTTTATTCTGATGCAAAGCCAAAAGCTTTTTTTCTGAAAAAAAAAAAGACTAGGAGGAACTAGTCTTTCTCTTGATGAAGCAGTTAACTTCCCTCTGCCTAGAAAGATCATAAAATGGTAATTTACACAAGGTCATGAGAAAGCAGAAGAGAAGATCCCTGTGGGCTTCCATGTCACACCAATGAAGACAATTCAGTTGCTTCCCTAAACCAAGCAGCTTCCTCCCTAAGTGTCACTTAGGCTTCATTTGTTCCAACACAGGCATAAGGTTGGTGGATTCCCTCCTGACTGCAGCCTTCCTAATGTGTTTGCAGTCTCAAGCAAATGTTTGTGCTTTCATCCCTAACAACAAAGTATGAGGTTTGAAAACAATTTTTGAAATGAAAATTTAAACATCATCCGAGATCCTGGAGGTAGTGTCTTGGGTATAAGTTTTTGCCATAACCTAGCCAAACTCCAGAGTAAAAGTAAATGCTTCCATAAAAAAAAGGTTATGATCCAAGCAGTTGATGCTAGCATCTTGTGAAGAATGTCTGGTCACATTTGAAGTAGCCACACAGTCACCCACAAAACCTGTTCTGTATGTCAAGTCTCTTCAGCTTCTTGAGCAAGTGGACCTCCACTTGCACATGAAATTGGGCCCAGTGTCCTTACCTATTTTCATTCAACAGAAATCCCACGGGGAGGAAAATCTTATCCAGGAGAAAACAGGTGTAGAGGGACCTTATTACTGATTCACTTTTCTGAATAAAATTCCACATTAACCAGGCTAGCAACATTCAAAGTTAAGCACACAGCCTTTCAAGTCAGGTTGTTTTTTTGACTGCTTTTGGCTTTGGATGCTAGTCACAATCAACCTTTAACAACTGTTTGTGCAGGGAACTTCTTTTATCCCACAAGCTCCTCATCAAAGTGCACTCTTTCCACACTTGAAGGTCTCTGCAGGCTGAAGTGGTTCCACTGGTTGAAACTTACAGCCACTGTCTGATCATACTGTTCTTTCTGAAAAAGCTAAGCAGTGGTTTCCCTGTCCTAAAGTGCTCGTACACTATGAAGGACTAAGACCTTGAAGACATAGCTCATACATTTCCGCTATTCTGTGCTGTTGTCTACGTATCTACCCATCTGTATCATTGGTTATCATAACAGGACTATAGCCAGTAGACCAAGGGAAGTTATTTTTCCTCTTTACACTGCAACTGTTTGCAGTATCTGGAATACTGAGTCCGGTTTAGGCTCAGAAAATAAAAAAGTTGATAAAACAAAGCAGGTATAGCATGAGGACCACCAAGAAGGACAGAAGTTGGAGCACTTGCCCTTTAAGTAAAGGCTGAGGCAATAATGCTTGTTCAGTTTGGGCAAGAGACAGCTTTAAGGGGACCCAATATCAGCTCTATCTCCATCATCTAAAAGGAGCTTTTTGAGGAGATAAAGTTGTCAGTGGTGCGTGGTGGGAGAATGCTAGCCAAAGGCATACATAAATTGTAACAGGAGAGAAAAGGCTGTGCAAGCCTAATCCTTGAGCATTTCAAGGTTTTCAAGACCAGATGAGCCCTGAGCAACTGAGTCTGACCTCACAGCTGACCCTGCTTTGAGCAGAAAGTTGAACTAGAGCCCTTCTGAGGTCCCTTCCTACATTAGCCTGTGAGCCTACCATCCTGTGTTCTGACTCAGATGTAACTTTTCATAGCTTCATCTTAATACTCCTTATCTAGACATAAATGGAATAACTGTAGTCTGATCCATAATGGTTACAGTTACATTGTTCACAAAAGACTTCTTACTCAGGTTAAATTTTGTTTCTGAAAAAAAAGTATCAGCTGTTAAAGATGGAAGATGCTATACTCTATTAAATATTCAGATTTAATTCCAGCTTTGACCAACTTTTCTATTACCAGACATAACTGAATTCCTTGTTTATATGTCAAGAGTTGCACAGAAAACTCAAACATTACCACAGATGGCGGGTTTTTGTGACCATTTGTAATGTGATAGTTTGTGGGTCACTCCACAATAAATGGGCATCTGGAATGGCCATTAAGGTTTGTCAAAATTATTATACATCTTCAAATGATGGTGGGGATGGGTGAGTTATAACTTAACCTCGGTAATAAGATCCATCCATAATTGGCAGACTTTCTAACAATACACCAGCTGTGCCAAACCAAGAGTGAGGATCCTCCACAGTGCCAAAAGAAAACAAGCTTGCTGAGAAAGAAGGCCTGAATCAGGCAGGAAAGAAACTGAGTAGCTTTAGCAGAATAAAGAAAGTCTTTCCATAGATAAAAACTGTCTAAGAGACATGACAGAGAAGGTAGGAATATACGGTCAGTTTTCAACATGAAGAAGTAGTTTGTGATGTTCAGAAGGGTGAGTACTGGGACTATGCTGATAAATCTGTTCAGAATTGGCTTAGAGCAGAAGATAAGCCCTAAAGTGATTGATAGTTTGCTGATGCCTGCTGTCTCATGGGAAGCAGGTGGCACTAGCCCTTTTCCACCTCATGGCCATGACAGTATTCTGGCACTAATCCTCTGGTCTTATCCAGTAAGGTTGTTTTGATAGATCACATAAAGGTACAAACCTTTATAATGAGACAAAAACAATCTTACACTCATGCAGGCACAGACTAGAACAATAAAATGGAAAAGGTGGTCAGATAGGTATGCTTCTGCACAGTAATCTTTTAATGTATTCTTCTTTTGCTGTACTGAGAACCTTTCTACTTCAGCTGTGCAAAATGGCTTGTGCTAGCAGTAAGTACAATAAAATCCAAGAACACAGGAACTAGTAAAAAAAAAAAAAAAAAACCACACAAACCAAATTTATTTCAGAAAAAAATCTTCAGAGAACCACATTTGTAAGTCAAACCCCATCAAGCTAACAGAGATGGCAGAAGACTAGACTTACTGTGAAGACTAGACAGATGAGTCCATCTTCTGCTATACTTGGGACAGCAAAGAGAGGTAGAGGTGGTAGCAGTAGCTAAGGTTGCAAGTAGCATGCAAAGGGGTGAAAAGTGCCATCAAATTGGTGCTGAGACACAAGGAAAGAATTTCTGTCAGCATTGTTATGCCATTTCCTTGAATGTCTTAAATGAAACTATCCAAACCTCTCTAGAGCAACACTGTGTCCTGACAGTGCTGGGTTTTAGTATTTTCTGACACAGTGAGGTCAGCAAGAAGGTGCGAATTTTTCAGGCTCTGAAAAAACACAGCTATACCAGGAGAACTCTTAGTGCAAACCTGACCCAAGAGATTTCATAGGCAATGGACAGTTTTTTTGTCTCAGCAGCCACTCCAGCTTGTTTATTCCTTTTCTACACTTGTGGGGAAATAAAAGGTCACCAGCTTTTTACATGCTATTAATGTTAAATAACAACAAAAAAGCAACAAACACCTCATTTGTTAATATGATATCTTTTGTACACCTGTCACAATACTGGGAATCTGAAGGGTTTAATCTTTGATAATTCATATTTACAAGCCTTGCAGATCAAGCTGAAATGATATTTCAACTGTACTTTACCTAGAGCAAGAAATGTCTAGGCAGATAGCCCTGAGCATATTTAGAGCTGCCCTGCAGTCAGTGAGACACATGAATAGAGTATACAATGTCAAAGTACTGTAAAAATAATTCAGCTAGAATATAATTGGCTTGGATTATAGGTCTACAGGGCTAAGACACCCAAGCCATTGGTAAATTACACAGCCGTTTTTACTTGATTTCCTGTTTCTTCAACTCTGAAGTGATAATTCTGTTGAAGATGATAAAGACTGTTGAGGAGATTTTATTTAATACAGATGGACATGTTAATGCAGAGTGATCTACCCATCCCTCCAATTAGCCTACTAGGTGCAGCTTGATATAAAGCAGAGACTGGAGCCCTGAGGACATAAAGCAAGACAGGGAGAGCATATAGCTCAGCATGTTTTCAGGAAATCCAATTATTTGTCTGAAGCTTTGAATTCAAAAGTGGATTCAGAAAGTCCTAAAGCAATTATGATTTGCACTGAAAGAGACTGGCTAAAGCCAGCAGCTAAACATTTGTATTGTTTTTGGCTTGTGTGCTCCATTTATACAGTAAGGCCCTTTAGCACAATCACTTCAGCATGTAACTGAAATGAGTTTAGTTTTCAACAGGATTCTTCTTTCAAATAGGTTGATAAGAAACACACTAGTTTTCTTATTTTTAGAAGAAACAAAAGGGGTCAGAAACAATTCTGTGTTTCAAAAACTATTTGAAAACTTTTATGAGCTTTAAAGACAGTGTTGTGTTGAGTACCTTGCACAAGATGATAGAGCTAAAACTTCTGCCTGGCTGTGTCCCCTTCAGTTAGTCTACTATCTCACTTCATATGTTAGCATGTATGTGCTGTCACGTCATGATCTGAGGCAGGAAACATGTGAACAAGATATGTAAATACTTTGTGCTTGATATATTTGCTACTTTGGTGAAAAAACCCAAAATACTTGTAATGGTATTCTCTGCATATTTTAATATTGTTAGCAACACCGAATGTTCTGTATTTCTGAAAATCTACCTAGTAATTTGAATACTTAAATATGTATATTTATGTATGTTATATACATAGTCCCTATATTACAACCTTAAACCAATTTATTAATGGTAGCAAGAGATACCTGAAATCATTCTAAAGGAACTGAGATATGCAAAATTATCTTTTGAGATTTTAGACTTTTATCTTTTGAATAGACACCGACTCTGAACATATTTAAGTAAAATTAGTTTATTCACATTTTATGCATGCATGAATTTATTTCTTCACTTTACACTTTGGTAATGAACACCATGGCTGTTACTTGTTTTCAAAAGTCACCAAATACAGCAAATGAAGTGCTGTGAGGCATCTGTATCACTAGGAACTTTATTTTTACATGTATATAATTAATGTATATATTCCTAAAAGTTCAGTTGTAGACTAATTTGTTTCAATTTCAGAGCATTTTTAGAGATTATAGTGGAAGAACAATGTACATTTTAATCAGTCTTCTAATTTTAATTAGTTTATGTGGCTCTTATTGAAGATAAAATTCTACTCTATAAAAAAACCACCCTCTTGAACTGCAGCTGCTAGATACAAAGTTTTCATTTTTAAATAGCAGTAAAAATACCTCATAAGCAAAGCTGGCACAAAAATGGGATTCCAAGTTCACTGGAAGTTTCTTTTTAATTTAGTTTTGGTCTGACCTGTAGTGGCTGTTTCCAATGTCCGCAGCCCAGCCAGACTCTGCAGGAATCCAGGCAGGGTTCTCTTTGAACTCTTCCTTGAGTTTGCTGAAACCTCATTGAACCCAAGATGTTTTAAATGAAAGACTTCAGACTGGATGAAGTAGCATTTTTTGACAAAACTTTGTTTCCTTTGATAATTTCTGAACACTTCTATTTACAACATGCTTTGATTGAAGACAGACTGTTATGATGAAATGACAGATGTTTCATAATTATTCACCTCCAAAGTCTTTTGGATACCAGCCTTGTCATAATTCACAAATGGGTCAGTCTACTTCTCATTGACTCAGTGTTTTCAGTCACTTAATAAGAACCAATATGTATCCAAGTAATCACCTCAACATATTTTAATAGACGTCTCAAACAAAATGACAAGGATAACCTTGTGACTAATTGCCAGGATTAATTATTAGAAAAACTGAATTCTGCTCAGTTTTGCTGCAAATACTGTGGTATGATTTTTCTCCTGCCATGCAAAATCTCTGAGAATGTCTATATTAGCTTTTGGGATACGTCCTGAGGCTGCATTCTGCCTTAGATTTCTATTCCCCAGCAATAATAATAATTTTCTAGCCTTCCATCAGTTTCCTTGTCTTTTCTAATTATTACTTAGGCCTGTTGTTCACTGATACGAAGTTTCGTTTTTGTCAACATTAAATATCTGACACGTAACCATCCCAGTGTGCCAGGATGGTTACCCAGCCCTGTCCCAAGTTGTTTTGATCGTGACTGGGAAAAAACAATGCTGTCAGTCCCTTGCCTTGTATGTAACTAGAAACCAGTGAAACAGAAACTGAGTTGTAAAGTGCTCCAGGCACACCACCCCTCTGATTTAGCATCTCTGGGCAGCTGACCAGACTGGCTGAAGGATGGGGTGATCCTGCTGTTAGCTAATTGTGCATATGTAAAAGTTAGAATCAGACTGTCAAGCTGCATAACTGCAATTAAGAACCCAATCTCTGTATTCAGTTGTACTCATGTGGGCTTCCTGATTTCCTAACCACTCTTGCTAGTTCCTTTACTTTCTGGTGTTTGCAGGAAGCAAACATATATGTCAAGAGCTATACTTTCATATGTATATACCTATATAGATGTACAGAGGCATAAGCATAAATATTTGTACATAAAGGACACATAAAGCTTTTGTGATGTTTTTAAAATTTATGGAAAACAAGTAATTCCAATAGATGTAGAGTGCTTTGTACATTAATGGTTCCATGACTATTTAAATCTTTGAGAAATTCATCACTCGTTCTCCATTTTTGCTGTCTATGAATTGTTCCAGTCATCTCTTACAGTAAATCTCTTTGTCTCCCTCCGGTGGGTACCTACAAGAAAATAGAGTCTCAACCTCCCTTGATAGGGAAGTCCCACATCCCGAACTCAAGCAGAACTCACTTATTCATACAGAAAAAAAGGACAGGCTCAGTTCTTATGGATAATCCTAGTATCACAGACAAGTACAATTTTTTTCCATATCATCCTCATCTAAAAAACACTTTTATTTTTCAGAGAGTAAGCAAAAAACCCCAGATATTTCAGTAGTAATAATAAAGAAGAAATAATAATTTTACAAAGTACACACAAGGAATACACATTACAGAACACATTATGTTAGTTTAGCTTGTAAAAAGAGGTGGATTTTGTTCCCAACATGTAATACATCTTATTCTGTTTCTGTTCTTTTAAACTTTAAATATATTCATACACATACATACATGTATACACACAAGACTTGTTTTTTGAAAACAATCTCAAACAGTCAAAATATTCCCCAAAATCATCATAAATATTTACACATTAGAAAGAGGCTTCATATCTGCTTTTAAAATGAAATTTTCCAAGCCCTCCAAATTAGTAAGAAGTGATTGTCAGATTGTGACATCAGAGGAGCAGAAGAATCACTGGTGTAGAAATTAATCCCCAGCTGAGACCCGGAGTAAAGCTTGTTTTGGAGAAACCTGTGATCAATATCCTTATTTTGATTGCTTTTCTTAAAACAGAAATCCTCATAATATTCAACATGATGAAATTACTGATCTCTCTTTCTAAAAGAGGGTGCAAGCAGAGAACACAGGTTCAAAATCTGTACCAGCTGTTGCTTATCCCCTGGTGGAATTTAAGACAGAGCTGACCTATGGAGTCCTAAGGGGCTTGGTTTGGGCTAAGTTCTTCTCTCTGTATGTTACATTATATTAGATTTGTTCTTTGAAGGCACTTGAGGTAGAATTCTCCTTGTAAAACAAGAGAAAGAAGCATTACTAGGGTGTTCTTCATGAATAGTCTTCCTGATCCTCAGGTTTGGTTCCTTTTGTATTCCTTTAGTTTTCTATTATGGTCTTTATATATCTCTGGAGTACACTGAATACACTGCAAAGCTGCTTTCCCCAGATGTTTTTCTAAGAGAGGCATACTCTTAATGGCAAGAAATTTTTTTTGTTTCTATGGTAAAATGCTGCTTTGGCAACACCAGTCTGTGGTAGCAAGAAGATTTTGACTGCAGTTATTAAGCAGTAAAGAGAAGCATTTCTAGAAAGCAAATAGTCCCTTCAGCATTTTAAGAATTAGAATAAACTATCTTGAATACATTTCGTTGCACTTATTATTTTGAATATTAAGTGCACACTTTGGGCAACAGTATTGTAACATTGTCTATGAATTATTGAGAATATATCTCTTGAAGAAGTTTTGTCCAAGTGAGGATGGTGTTGGACCATACAGACAAAACAGAAGAGGTGTATATTCATAGCTATACATAACTCCACTGTTTCCACTGAAATGAATTTAAACCTTTACAAACTATGGTTTAACATTTGCCTCACATTTAGATTTAAAATATTAGTAAAACCTACATTTCATGCACTGCCATTACCTGCACATATAGAAACAGTTTCAAGTTGTCAGTTTTTACCCTTTTGAACATTTAAAGGTCAAGCCACAGAAAAGTACTTGTGTCTATATTGCTGAGGAGGGCTGCTGGGGAGAGGTCAGGTCAACACCTGCTTTGTGGAGCCTTATGGAGAAGCTTGTGTGGAAGTCTGTGCCCTGCGATTCCTTTTAGTTTCCCTTCTGCAGTCGCTGCTGTTGGTCACTTCTCTCCATTTCCACTCCCTAGCACCTTGAAGCTCACCTTGAGTTCTAGTTTCCTTGTGTCATTTTTATCTTCATGTATTCAATAAAAGCTGTTTGGTCTTTCTATTCCATGAAAGCTCCTTTTGTCAGTTTAAGGATTATTGTCAAGTAAGATTACACTACAGGAAAATACCCCAAGAAAACAGTCTGTGCATAAAAAGGACTATTTCATTAAAAGGCTATTATATTTCTCCCAGCTTCCTGCTTTAGAAGTTAGGTGTGTTTACTGGATGTGGTTCTGAAGGGAGCTGTTCCAAGCTCAACTAACTTGTGAACTTCTCTGAGAGATAGATTGGGCTAGAACAATAAGGAATCTACGTATCATGACACCCAGTATCTAGCTACCTGTCAGGCCCGTGAAAACCAGCTTCCTGAGTTCCTGATCTGGTTAAAGATGGAGATATAGGTGCCTAAAAACAAGATCCCAAGTGCTAGCATGTTATGTGAGGAGCTGCTAAAACTAGCTACTTACAGACACCAAGACAAGAGAGGAGTCTGGAGTACTATGCCAAATTACAACTGAACACATTCAGAAAGAAGAATGCAGGAAATGCTTTGGGAACAAGATCAGTCTCAGGGCCTGAGTACATTTATAATGGCTTTTCTCTGCTTTACCAGTGGGGCCAGGAAACTATTTCTCTCCTTAATAGAATTTCGTTTCTGAGAAGAGGAGTTATTCATGGAATTTTCTTTCCACCTTTTTCTGCATCAGAAGTTGGTTATAGTAGAAACTGAATAGAGAACCTGTAATTGCAGGACATCAGACTATAAATAACTGAGAGAAAACCCACCCTTCTCTGGGGTTTGATATAGCAGAAATGGCTGGCCAGAATCTTCTTATATACTTAGGCATATAAAAGAGCTTATTCACACAAGGTTTTACAGGTATAGAAGCAGCAGACATCTCCTGCTATGCAATAGGCCAACTGTCAGCTCATTGTCATGTTTTTACTGCCAGTGCAGTAACAGTGCTAATTTTTGGCTCACAATACAGACTTCCGAAGTGAAAGCCATAACTATTCACTTACAAGGTTTTCTGGGGTACCTAGTCTGTTATTGTGCTAGTGGAAGTTATGTTTGAAGAGACAAATCAACATTAGTTTGGCTGGATGGAAAAAAATCATTAACCTACTGGACAAAACACTTATCCAGAAAGAGGACACCTGAGTTCTCATTCGCAAGCCAATGAATCTCAAATTATACTGCACCCTGGAGCTTCACTTTAGTCAGCCCCAGGGGCAGTTAAATTGGACTAAGTCTCCAAAGTCCTGCAGATCTCCTGTATTGCCCTCTGGACAAAGAGTAGTGTACCTGCCATGCTAGTTCTTAGAGTTGTACTGGCTGCCCTGTTCCCTGTGGCAAGGAGGAACAATCTGGATAGGATTCTGTTTTCCCTCTTTTTAGAGGAACTGTATCAAAAACATTGAGTAGTGAAAGTGGATAGACTGGATTAAACGG
Source organism: Ceryle rudis (assembly GCA_033439905.1). Taxonomy (NCBI): domain Eukaryota; kingdom Metazoa; phylum Chordata; class Aves; order Coraciiformes; family Cerylidae; genus Ceryle; species Ceryle rudis. Next base: position 48,591 of record JAAGNO010029719.1, read on the forward strand.
ATAGAATGGATTGCCAACTTTCATAATACTTGGAATTAGAATGCATAGAACATTGTTTAAACTCAATTCCCTCTTGGCTTTTGTTCCTCTGTTTTGCTTTCTTTCTTTCTTTCTTTCTTTCTTTCTTTCTCTTTCTTTCTTTCTTTCTTTCTTTCTTTCTTTCTTTCTTTCTT
>JAAGNO010029719.1:49106-77328 GCA_033439905.1 Ceryle rudis
TCTTTTCTTTTCTTTTCTTTTTTTTATTTTCTTTTTTCTTTTCTTTTCTTTTCTCTTTTCTTTCTCCAAAGAAAGATGCATTCTCACTTCACAATTAGTCCTCCAAAACATGTTGCTTCTTCACCCAATATAGCTTTCATTCAAAACATAACATTTTTTTTGTTACCTATGTCAATTAATTTTTATTCATGTCATTATATAGCCTAAAATATATTTTGATTCTTAATTTTTGCATTATTGTACTAACAATGAAGAATAGCCCATTTTTTTTAGTGATAGATGTTTGTTTCTTCTTTTCCTCCCCACTCCAGGATTTATACTAAGCAACTTTTAGATGACAACCAGCACTGAATTAAAAGTGCATGAATATAACATTGCTACAATGTTTCATTAGCTAAGAGGTGTGTTATGTGGGGAAAAAAATAATTAGAAGACAAATAATTTTATTAAAACAGTAGTGTGTTGGGTTTCTTTTTTAATTGAACTATTTACTGCAGTTTGCAAACAGGTTCTGGTGTCCATGGATAAAATTCCAAAAAGCAGGGAAGTGTCTTATGGGAATATCAGAAGCACTTACTCCTCTTTCTCTCCTTCATGATAGAAGTGGGTACTGTCAACCTCTTTAAGTACCTCTGAAATCTTGCCTCATTCTTAAACCTCAGAAAATGCAAACAAGCCACTGTTGCTACACTGATACACTGGTGATCATCTTCTCTAACACAGCTACGGTGGCAACATGCCCCAGGAATTCTGTCCCGGGCTGTGATTCTCTGAGCACCTTTCCTGAGCAGATGTGGTTCAGGTGTTCACTACCTACTCCAAAGTGATGTCAGAGCTGCCTGACAACAAACCTCACTGTGAGAAAGTTGGTGCACCCAAATCCTATATCTTCTAATATTTTTTAATTTCCTCAAGAGGGCTTAATGATTTTTTTGAAAAAGTGCTCTTTGCTATAGCCTGATGTTCTATATGAATGTATATTCATACTTATCTGTGAATCTTTAGAGTAATGGCAATAACAAGGGAACTTAGAGCAGGGCTTTGCCTGTCCCATACATTTGTTCATTTGTTTCAGTGTTAGTGAGGACTGAGAATAATTAATTTTTTTATTCATCAAGAGAATGAGTTCTAAACCACAAGTCCCAGGAGTCCAAAGCAAGGTGCCCAAACCAATTGTTCTGCTGCTGGTAAGTTATAACTTGACTTTCCCATTGGCAGGCTGAGGCACTCTGCCTCTACATATTCAACACATGCTTGCATTCCTGCTTTGTTGAACTCATCAGAGATGCCTAACTCTTCTTTCACACAGCAAAGACAAACTTTATACTATCTGATAAACCCAAGCTGCTTTCCATATTGCAGTTTTACAAGTTTAGTGGGAAAACACCCTTCACCCTTCTAATTATACCAGAGCCCCATAGGCCCAACAATGATTGGTGTGTCAGCCATATACACATGGCAGGCTCACACAGATGCTCCACACTACAATAATGTGCACAGAAAGTAAGTTAGAAGAGGGGAAAAATGTTCTCTCATTCAGTAGAGTGTAATCCCAAAAGTGTTACTCAAGTCTGTGTATTGCATTCACTGGCCAGAATTGCTGTAGTGACAAACCTATTTTTCTGAATCTGGGCTTCACTGCCAAACAATATTTGCTTGTTCCTAATTTAAATATCTGATTGCATAAAAATCTTTTTCTTCATCTCTTGGCTTTTATTGCTGAGAAATAAACATTTTACCTAAAGTTCACTGAAATAAGTTAAATGTAAAGCACATTAAAAGTGCCATTTGTTTGAGTAGTATTGCATTGCTGTCTCCAGGTATTTATTTTCTTATATTGAGATATTTGGTAACATATATTATGACTAGTTTTGATTCATGGCTTACATATCTCAATGACACTATGAATTTATAATGTAGAATTATTCATCTCTACAACATGTGAATCAAGTTTATTACCATAACAGGTAAAAACAATGCAATTTGATCTAGTAAATGTATACCATGTCTTATTGTTGTCCCCTCACCACAAGGCTGGTGAGAGGAATAGAGGGAAAGTCTTATGAGGAGAGGCTGAGGGAGCTGGAGTTGTTTAGCCTGGGAAGAGGAGACTCAGGGGGGACCTTATCACTCTCTATAACTACCTGAAGGGAAGTTGTAGTCAGGTGGGGCTTGGGCTGTTCTCCCAGACAACTACTGACAGGACAAGAGGGCATGGCCTGAAACTGTGTAAGGGAAGGTTTAGGTTGGATATCAGAAGCATTTCCTCACAGAGAGGGTGATCAGGCATTGGAATGCACTGCCCAGGAATGTGGTGGAGTCACCATCCCTGGAGGTGTTTAAGGAAAGCCTGTATGTGGCACTTAGTGCCATGATCTAGCTGATGTGGTGGTATTGGGACACAGGCTGGACTTAATGATCTCAGAAGTCTTTTTCAGCCTCAATGATTCTGTGATTCTGTGTTTGTGATGAGCAGTGTACACCATACTAGAAAAGCCGTGCTTGGACTATGTGGTCCAATAGACCTTTCCTGTGGCTCCATCTTGAGATTCTAAACTTCCCTTAATTCTGTCAGAAATTAAGCTACTGAAGATTTCTTAATATTCCAGTATAAATGACAGGAATCCATGAGTTCTATATACCTCTTATTTAAAACAAAGTGTCCTATCTATGGTGAGATAGTACCCAGTGTAAATACAGATTTTCCAGTTTAGTCCCACATAAAGTGTACACCCTTTGCAAAGTTCAATCCATGTTACTGGATGGCTTTAGAAAGTCAAATGCTTACTCATTACAAGGCATTACCAGTTTACAGGTTATTTGTGAGACATATCAAGCTAAAATTGCAGCTTCTTGTAGAAATGCTGGCAAAGGCAAAAAAAACCACCTTAAATTTTGACCTCCCCATGTTACATGCTAAAGGATCATCAGGATTGAACAATACAAACAGCTAAGGGTATATTAAACTAAGCAGACTTTTTCATCTAGTTCCAATTTAGTCTTATTTAATTTATCCTTTAATAAAATGCATTTCTGTTAACCATCACCTCACCCTATTGTCTGTGCAGTTTCAAATGACTGCCTTTTAGAGCTATGAATAGCCAAAGTAAAAATCCATAGTTACATTAGTTGCAGGTTATTGGTCAATAAGTGTTCATTAAACACTATACTTATTCTTTTCAATTTACAGTGTTATTTGTTTTCTTATTTCATTGGCTTTGATAGATCTTTTATTTTTACAAAAGTATCAGTGCCTCTGGTAGTAGAGCATAACCAGGCTCTGCTCCACACAGTTATAACTCTCTATCCTACTCACTCTCCTGAAACTTATAGTGATTTTTTTCTCAAAGTATATGCAAATAAAAATTAATTCAAAGCTGAGAAAAATTCTGGTACCTGATTTATTTTTATCAGAATAATTGAGGCTTTTTTTGTTTTCATTATTTTTTTTTTCACCCAATTGTAATGGATCACAGAATAGCCAAAAGCCAGCATAGGAATATTCAGGGTGGAAAAAAAGTATTACATGCAAGTGTTAAGCTTAAATGTAATATTTTTATCTTTTAACTTTGATTCATTGTTTCTGTGTCTTCTTTTTTGAAAACATCAACAATCTAACCCACTATCTAACTGAATTCACAGCAACTGGTTAAAGTTCATAGTCATTTACGATATGACAGGTATAGAAGTCTAGTTTTGGTAAATGCCAACCAAGACACTTCACAAAGACAGTGACAGTTTTAATTGTGATTAAAACAAATGGAGAAACTGTGAAACAAATTAAAGCAAAAACCCACAGCAAATTTTAAGCCTGAAGTCATGTTAAGGTACAAGGAACTAATTTAGGTTCAAAGTAAAAGGTTTTTAATCTGATGTTAGAAAACAGAAGTATTTTTTTTCAGAGCTATACATATCTAATTCTTATTCTGGTTGTGTGAGGAAATTTGCTGGTTTTCTGAAATTAAATGCAATCAGATATATATTTTGGATGCTTTCTTCGTTGCTGACAATAAATGCATCTTAACATGTTCAAACACTGATGACAATAACATGTTTGTATAAAAAAAAAAAAGATGTGCCAGATTTGGCAGATCAGTTCATGAATATGTTACAAATAATTTCTGTTTGGTAAGCAGTATGCAGGATTATGTCTATTCTAAAAGTTTTTTCCAGATACTCATATGATCATTAAGGTGTAATAGTAATAATACATTTCACATCTACTCTCATTCTGTCCATCCCACTCACTCCTTCCTGACAGTATGCATGCTGTGTCCTTGTGGATTTAACCACAGTGCTTCCCAAACCAGATTGAGCTGTGTGTTTTCTGCACTTTCTTCCCTGTCATTTCTTCCAATACCAGCTTTAACAGACCAAAAAATAAGAGGTTAATTTTCTTAAAGAATAAGTAGTTAATAAGGAAGATTTTTTTCAACCCACTAAATGTTACGTTTGAGGAAGATGTTCAATGGCAACTCTATCACTTGATAAATCTGTCTCATAAAATTTTGTGGGTTTGCCACTCCCGCGTGACTATGTTGTAGGAATGTAGCCTAGGAAAAGTCAGGAGGGAGTTAGTTCTTCCAGGAGCTGTCCAGGGTCCACAGCTGAACCTACTGCCAGAAGAATGAGATTAGCCAAAGGATGTTTATAATTAATGTGAGCTCTCCCTGGACCATTATGGTGAACTATTAGAGTGTTATGAGTCTTCCTTTGCTGAGCAATAGTCACATTCCATGAAGAAAAATCTCGTAAGTGCCAGGACAAACCCAAGTACAGTCTTTACTCATTTTATTTTGTAACTGCTACAGTGAGTAATAGTTTATTGGGGTCAATCTATGAGAAAAGTTCATAAGAAAAGTATCTTACACTCTTCTCAGCCATGCTGTTAGGAAAGTCATCTCATACAGTTTGGAGTGCCATGTTTTTTTATTCTGTGAAACATTATTTCATTTATTAAAATATTCTTGATTCTGCTTTCAACAATTTTGAGAATTATTTCAACAGTGTAATTCAGTATATTCTCAAAATTATCGTTATCAGATGTGTCCAAGATATCAAGTGGTCCCTGTGTTCTATGCCAGCTATCAGGTGGTGGCTCAAGCCACTACTGAAGATGGTTAGTTCTTAGGGCCACTTCAGTCCTAGAACACACACAAGAAAAATGTTAGTTGATTACTGAAGAAAAAAATTGAATGCTCTCAAAAAAGGTGAAAAATAAAATACAAAGGCTTAATTTAGCCATAATTTAAATATTTCTACATGGTAGAATGTCTGCTCTACAATGCTACTAAGTAATTAAATACACCAGAAAATGTGTTCTTAATACTATTCATTTCTACTAGTGGGAAATTAGAACATGTGATATAAAAAAGTAAAAGATGTGAGGTTACAGAAAAAATATTTATCAGAAGGAGTTTATTTAAGCCTTGTTGTTATGGCAGAGTGTGAAGGGCAGATGAAACAGTCTTTAAAAGCACATTATTAATCCCTTTGAGATGGCTGAACTATGACTGGACCATATTCTTCAAGTTGCCTTTCATTTTTTCCTAGTTTGCAACTTAACTAATGGAGTTTTATATATTCAGCCTTCAAAGTCACCCAGAAATGTTCTGCTTCAGCCTGTCCTTTACAAAGACTGCCAATGGCAGACTATGGTAAATATAACATTAATTTTCTTTTTTTTTTTTCTTTTTTTTTCCTCAAGAACTATTTGTCTATGATGTGAGGCCTGGATATAAAAAAAATGAAAGCCAATTTTACTTACTCATGTAATAAGTGGCTTTCAGTCTTCCCAGTAAGCCCAAATTTTAACAGCCAGAATACAACCAAAATATTTGCTGTAAATTTCCCTTTAGCATCCAGGCAATTAGCTCATCTTTCTTTTATCTTCCACAAGCTCAGTACTCTTTGATGTTTTCAAAACTGTCAGGGAAGTGGCCTTTGATGTATTCAAATCAAAAATAGATATCCATCTGGAAGATACACTTTAGTCAAATACATATTATTCAGCTCAGTGCAGGGATAACCAGGTGAAATTCTACAGCCTATGTTTCAGAGGTAGTCAACCAGATTAGCTAATGGGTTTTTTGCCATTACATTTTATGAAGCTATAAAAATGAAGCACTATGTATCTTTATGTAGACCCTTAGAAGGGGATTGTAAAAAGAAGTATGAGAGAAAGCAGATATGGTTACAGAATGATGAATTTTAGACCATGATAGTACATGGAATAGTGGGAAAATCCAGAAAGATCAGAAATGGACAGGTTTTTATGCAAAAATGTCCACTGCAGAGAGTTGCAGAGCTTCCATTATGCAGTTACTCTTTACTGAGAGTAGCAATATAAACAGAAAATAAAAGATGCCCAAAAGAAACACAAGTATTAAACAATCAATATCTGACCATGGCAGAGTTAAGTCTACCTTTTATGCTGCCTATATTCTTGTCTGGGCAAGTTACTAAATTCCATTCACTCTTCTAAGATGTCTTCAGCAGCACTTTAACAACTTTAAAAATACAGGCATAAAGCTTGCATCAGATAACAGTAGATCTATCTCTTTGACTGGAATATGATTTTGAAATTCATTTTCAGAGTTCCTTTTTATACATCTTTGCAATGTCAATAGTCCCATTTCTAGCAGTAAAAAAACTCCAATGCCTAAAAACTACTCTCCATTTATACACCCAAGAGTCAACATCAACCCAGTCTGTGTATATTCTATACCCTACCACCCACATGACATCACAGAAGTTCACACTAAATCTTTGTCCATTGTTGCTCCTGTATAATTTGAAAGTAATTTCTCATTTATGGCTTTTTTTTGACATGCCTTTTCCAAAAAAACCAGATGAATTGCCTTTGAAAAAACATGTTATTTAAATAGGTCCACGTAATATAGTGATTTAAGTTGCATAGTGAGACTTCTTCAATTCCTTGACTGAGGTGCAAATTCTTGGAACACATTGATAATTCATCCTATCTTACACACTGTTTTCCTTCCTTTTTTTTTCTTGTTATTAAACTGCTCTATTAGAACACATTGGTTTTCTGCTGTTCTTTTCTGAGCTACTTTCCTTCACTTCAACATATTCTGTGTAAATATGCAAACTTAGGTTTTTGTTGATAACTTTGCTGAGAAAAGGAGATTGCTTCCTCTGGTTTATCTAAACTAGATTAGGTTTCCTAAAGGCTGAATCAAAGAAGAAACGTAGTTCATAAACAAAGGATCTATTGACCATGCTAACTCAATTCCTTTTGCACTTGCTTATTGTTCTCATTGTTCTTTTGAGCCAAATAAAAGGACTAATGATATAGTAAAGAACTTTATTTTCAGCCTGGGTTATCCCTAGCTAGAACCCTATCTAAGAATGGTTTATACATACTTGGATAAAAACTTAATTTGCAAACTGGCCCTCACTTGCCTTTATACAGACCAGCCACTTATTTCCCACTCAGATGCTCAGGCATACAGACATTTAGAAGACCTTTCCTGGTGTCTTCCAGTACATCTGATAACTCTGCTATAGTACAAAAAAAAAGAAAGAAAATAAACTTCTAAGTGTATGCACTGGCACACAAAAGTCTTGTGCCAATGTGTACGTCCCATCACCTATCTCATGTGAAAAATCGGATCACATGGCTGGTATAAAACATACTTGTCTGACAGGGTGATTCAGTTGCTTTCCTGTATGTATATTCATTCACCTGACACTATTCTGGAATCAAATGACTGTAACTAAGCAGAATTTATCTCTCTTCACATTGTGAATAAACACTGGGCTCCGCATTAAAATTTCAGAGAAAAGTTAGTCAGAATATTATCATAAGTGCAAATATTTATACGTTTGCACACAAAAACATATGCAAAACACTTTGTGCCTGCATATAAGCTGCAAATGCATACAAATGCAAAACCACGTTTTTTGAATAACTTTTAAATGTGGTGCCCACCATACACAGAACAGTCTTGTTAAATCTTCAAGTGTTTATATTTTTTTTAATATGTTTTTAATTACTAAAATACATCTGTAGGAATAAAAAAGACAGAACACCACTCAGTATTTGTACAAACATTTTTTTCTCTCTAACACACCTATACCTGCAACTATGAAGTCCTGTCTCTGTATAACTTCATTCTAATTCTGACTTTTAGCCATGTAGTCACAAAAGAAACTGTTATTTTTAGGGAGATTCTTATGTAATCCATTGAGCCAAAATAATGTCCATCAAAGCAGCTTTTTTAATGCTGAGATATGAAAAACCCCTTTGTGAGAAGCATTCTGGCACTCACAAGCCTCTCTGAAAGAGGCTGCTGAGTACATCTTTTTTGAAACTTTTCTCTTAATTTTTTCCCCATTTCCCCTGAGTTAAGTCACCATATCTCAGGTCATAGCAAAGGCAGCAGCAGGCCAGAGTGAAGGCTGCTCATGCTGTTGCACATTGAAGAGAGAGTGTTGACCGCTGTGAGAATCATAAACCTCTCAGTTTGATGATCAACTGAGCAGTAAATTAATTAATCATCATTTTATGCCTCATCAAGCACTTTGCTGAGACTCTCAACAGGGGCCAGCTCAATTAGCCAATGGGAAGCAGACTGTTTTGTTTAGCTGGGTGAGTCTTCCATAAACAGAGGAAGCTTTGACAAGCTAATAAATATGTCATCTGTCTGTGTCACTAGCTGCAATGTGGCTCCACCTGTAAAGTTGTGGGATTCTGCTCAGTATGGTGGATAGCAACTTGAAAGAATGACAGTGAGGTATCCTAACTCCTTCTGAAACAAAGCACTTCTCATAGCTTATCAGGATCCTTAGCCAGTGAATTTGGGCTTGATTGTTAGGAATCAGATGCTTAGTTTTGGTTACTGAATCATATATTAATATCCTTTTAAACCAGATTCCTCTGTTAGGCAAAGTAAAATCAAACAGGTGCATTTATAATTTTAAAACACTCATTTTCTCTATTTTCTTCCCTAGAGAAGAAAAAAAAAAAGGTCCAGTGTAGACAAAAATGCTTGTGGTAACAAGCTTCTCAAGGTAAAAGCTTTTGATTAAGTGGCAATAATGCTTCTGTCAAAACAGACAGGTTTGAAAAGTCCTTGTATCAAATCCTGCCATTCCACTGAAGTTACTGGAGTTGCATCAATCTAACTGCAGTCAGAATTCAGCTCCTGTCACATTAGATGTTTCATCATTCAGAATGGAAAACAGAAATCTGCATTTAGAAGTTTCAGCCTTGAAACAAATCACTGACTGTTGCAAATTTGTGCCATTGACTTTCATGTACCTTTATGGCCATGAAGGCCCATTATGAGTTTCTAATCTGATTTTCTGCATAACACTGTCCATAACCTCTGGCTGAACAAGAGATAATCACTAACGTATCCAATCTATGCTGAATGATTTCAGGTGGTGGAAAATCTAGCACATCCTTTGATGAGCAACTCTTTTAATTAATTATCATCACTGGTAAAAATGTGCATCTTATTTCAGATTTTATTTTGCCTGCTTCACATTCCAAATATTTCATTGTCCTAAATCCTGTTTCAGAGAAGGTGCCACAAATTTCTTGTAACACAGATCTCAACAGAAAGAGTTTCTCCCAACATTTTTACACTATTTCCTTTTTTGAGAAAATAAACAGTGTTCTTGGGAGACCGAATGGCATTTTTATTCACTCAGCAGCCCACAGCCTTGTGCATAACTCTAGTGTTTTCCCAGGAACCACCTTCTCCCTCCTTGTTCCTGGCTATACACACTCAAGCTCTAAAGAGGTAAAAGTTATTTTTCTACAGTTTTGTTAGTTTTATGCCACCCTTCTAGATTTTGACCTCTGAGGCTGACCACAATGGTAGTAAGATGCTAATCCTTTGGTATAATGGTGTTGAGGGGCAGAAGGGATGAAAGGGCAGCTTGTTAGGAAATGTGTCTACGGAGCCATCACATGACTCCAGTGTCAAGATACAGCAGAACACTTGGCAACTCCTGCTGCCTAGGTAAATGGGTATCAGTCTATTACTCTATTTCTCACAAAACATTTTACAATACGTAATTATTGCAAGGATGGGAAGGTGCCAAACAGCACAGCAATACATTTCATAAATTAAAAATAACAAGTTTGTTTTGCTGATATTCATGAAACCTTTTTTTTTTTCTTTATTTCTGTCCATTCATTTGGATGGATGATATTTCTTCCAAACTCAGCACTTTTGCCTTGCAAGGGTTGATGTGAACACTGGTTTCTGCTTCAGGTCATGTGGGTTCAAAGCTCTAGAGTTTCACTTTGATTTTGATGATTGCTTACTGAGAACCATTTGTCTTCACTTGCATAAATCAACCTACATTCAACAAGAATAGGCCATGGTTTCGTCAATGCTTCTAAAAGAGAGAGTGAGCTTCTAGCATGTTTTTAATGGTTATAGAATTCATAGTGAAAACTTCACAGAGTGGTACTCAAAAGAATCCTTTGGAAAATACATATGTTTCTAGTCCACATATCTCTCACACTTGTATTTCAATGTCTTTTGAAAAGACCAGAGACTTTTTTAAAGCCTACGATTTAAAAAAAGAAAGAAACCAACCTGAGGTGGGCCTCTAGTGCACTCACATGGGCCCTGGTCCTGCTGCCATTAGAGTCTGATCAGAGCCTTTCAGCAACCTCAGGGAACACTGGACTTTAGGGCTTTAGTAGCAATATGTTATTATGAAACCAAGTACAGACAAATAAAGGAAAAAATTTCCTCTGTTTTACCTTTACTTTTCTCTTCTAGAAATCTCTGTGTGCCGGTAGTCTTAAACCAGGAACACATTTGTATGACTTTAGCTCATTTTTCTACTTTGCTTTTGTGAATAATTTTTGCTGATAATTTTTCTTTGTTCACACTGTGAAATTCCCGCTGCCTTGCTCTATTTTACAATAACCGTTCTTAAAGATACTTTGAAGTGAACAACCCAGAATAATCATAAATCTCACTGTCATACAGACATATGTGAAGTTTCTTTTGAAAGCTTCATTGTTACTCATCTATTCTGTGTGGGATTATCCCAACCCTGTACTTTTCAGCCTTTGATGAAGGGCAGAAATTCTTAAAAATTGACAAACTCTAATAATTCAATTACAATTTGATTAATTATATCACATGAATTTTACCCCATATTTTTTTTGTCTAAGATTAATACTGGAATGTCTCATATGACTTTACGGGCAGTCCCTTTACGTATCCAAAGCGTCACACTGAAGTGAAGAAATACGTACAACAAAGAAATTTCACTTAAAAGCATTGGGAATATGACTATGCTGGTGATTAAACAACAATACCTAATCTGGTTTCAGGCCTACAGCTGAAAATCATCTTTCGTAGAAGTGTGCCTGCCAAGGTTATTGTAAAATTATCCCAGGCACAAAAGTGATGAATGGTCCCAGCATTTGCTGTGATATGGATGCCATCCCTGTGGGGCTTCACAAAGTGGGATTTTTCATGTGGACAGACTCACATGGAGGACAGATGGGAAAGAAAACAAAATTAGTTGATCTGAGCTAGAGCAAAAATCCATATTTCCTTTGCTACCCAGATTGTGCACTTGCACTTTTGCAGACGCAGAAATGTGTTCTTAAATTAAACAACTCTTCCCTTTTTTTCTTTGTGGAGTGATCTGAATGTTTTATGCTGACCTTGGGTTTAGTGCTGATTTGCATTCTTGAACTTTCATGCCAGCCTGATTTTAGACATGCTAAGCAGCTAGCCTAATATCTAAGTTAGCACAAAAATACTCTGTCTCCAGTTGCATTAATAACAGCTTTACTCTGATTTTGAAGACAGGCAGTTCTTAACAGTAAAAAATTTTCAAATGGAAATGATCACTCAGGCTTAGCTTTGTCAAAGTCCAACTAATGAGCCAGTCAAAGAGTAACAAGAGTTTCATTTAGTAGACAGACAGGCCTCCTAGGCCCCAGTCCTGGGATGATACGAGCAATCTCACTGACAAAGACACTGCAACTAGTGCCACGCAGAATTGGGGCCAATCATGCTTCAAGCAGCGCATCTGAGAGAAATCAGCTCTTAGACATTTTAAATGCTTGACAGTGAAAAGAAGTCTCTTTGATACTTACATCATTAAGTGCTTGTGACAGAGAAGGATGGAAGGAGTTAATCTATCCCTCCACTGAATCTGTAAGTGGTGCAGTTTGAATCTGAGATAACAGAAAAGTTCATCATGTATATGCCTAAAAAGTAGATATTGGGTAAGTCACTCTTAGACTGCTTTAAATTGTCCTCATCATTTTTAATGCACTATTAATTACACTTCATCACATTTTGGATGTAGTATTATACTAACAATTGTGCCACAGGGAAGAGAAATGCAACAAATATTTGCTATTTGTCTCCATCTATATTTATTTCTTAATCCAGTTTCCCCGGGTGAGAGGTTAAATTCAGAAAGCCAGTAGAGATGTTAGAATTATTTAACTGCAATATAACTAACACCTTAAGAACTGATTTGTCAGAATGAATTGCAGTCTAGAGTGCTCTGAGTTTTCAAACTAAACTTGTTCTTAAGATAAAAGGCACTTTTTAAAGAATCACAGTTCTTGTTCTAACCATATCCCCACCCTCGCCTCCAAGGCATTTCTTACTAACTCTGATAAAATCACAGACCAGGTGCTCCAAGACTTTCAAAATAATAAATTCCAACCTGTCACTAAAAAATAAAAGGTTAAACAAGTTTATAGAGTGAATTCTGTTCCAGGTGTTATTTTGAAAATGTATGCCTAATTTATCATTTTTCAGTAATAGTTACAAGTGATAAAGATCATGTAAATACTCTGTATTAGAAATAAGCTTTCATTTTGTCATGCAGATAGTACTAATGACTAAATAGACTTTAATCAGGAAGGAGATCTCCACCTACTAATGTTGGGACTTCTTAAGAGTAGTGCTATAATCAGATTTCCTTTAAAATAAAATGCTCACACTGTAAAAACAAAACCAAAATGAAACCCAAACACTAGCTATATACTCTTTTTTTATAAGAACCAGAAGCATGAAAACTTTTCACAAATCACCTACTTTGGAATGGACCTTGTATAGGTTCAGTGGGTGTATCTACCAAGTGGAACGAGGCAGTGGAAACTGCTAACATCTTCCATATGTGACAGCCTTTGAATTACACCATTTTGGATATAGTGAATGGATTGTTCTAAAGCAGCATTATGTCAGTCAGGTGGCTGGGTTTCCTTACAGTTTCTCTTTTGCTGTTTTCAGTCTTACACAGTTCCAATTCTTCTATCTTGTCCAGTATTTATTAAATTGTAGACCTAAAAAAAATGGCACAAGCTTTGTCAAGGAGGTCTGAAATGTGTGCTTTGGCCCACCATGAATCAAAGGAAAACTATAGTTCTTAGTCATTTTGAAGCCAGGAGGAAAATCCAGGCCTTCATTAAACAAAGTGCATGGGTGTGTTCTTGTGTCCCATTCAATGCATTGGTTTTTTCCCTACCTGCAGAATGGTTTGCTTGGGCTCTCTCACATTCTGTGGTTTCTAAATCAAGTACAGCAGCTTTTGGGGCAGCATTATGCTGCAAGCAGGTAGTAAAGGATTATGCATAGGCTTTCAATACATCTCTCTCTATATATTTCATAGGGTCCATAAATTAAGAGAGGCTACCTCACTCAACAAGGAAAAAAATTTCTTTCCTGTTACTCCCCCCTATGCTACTCTGAAATCTCTCATTTCCCCAGCTTTCAAAAACGTTTTCATTGTTCTTTCTTTTTAGCCCCTTTTCTCCCTGATCCCATACAAATACACTGACAAAAGTTAACTGCCCTGAAATTTTCCTGTTGAACTAATTTTGAGAAAAGTCAGGAGCAGAGCTCACTCTAAGCTAAGCTTGTATAGACAGCAGAGGTCAGTTTATGAGCTCTTCAGATGCAATTAATATGTGAAGTTCAGGAAACTTTCTTGTCTAAAATTTGAAAAGGGTAAAACTGCAAACTGAAGAGAACTGAAAACTGGGTTTCCTCATACATATACTTATTTTCCTTTTAAAGACTGTTCTTTAAAAGGAAAATAATCTCTTCCCCACAAAATCTTCTATTTCATTTTAAAACTCTAGGGAAGGTTTATAACAACTACCTTTAAGGAGCAAAAAAGATGAATGACTATAGCTATATTGTATAGATCTGTTGAGGTTTCTCATAGGGAAGTAACCTTCTGCAGCTAACACACAAGTAAGACAAAGTTTCCATTGCTTACTTATAAGATTATAATGCAGGTTTCACAGTGTGTACAACAGTGAAGCTTTGCAGTGTTGTGGCTGACTCTGTGTATTTAATTCTGGTCTGTTTTAATATGTAGCTATTACCCTCAAATGCAGTCTTTTACAAGGCACATAACTTACTCTAAATTAATACTTTTAACTTTTTAGGAACAGTAAAAGAATCATTCTCCAAGTAATTAGTGGTAACTTTTATTAAATAGTAAGCATCTGAATTTTTTAGTATGAATTGAACTGAGATAAATGAACTGGTAATTTCTTGAAACTAAATTGTTCAAATTAGTATGTAAAAATAACACCTAGAAAAGTTACTACTAATTAATATTGTTCTTTCTTACTTAGATGCTATAACTAGCTGTACTCTATCATGTACTCTTGTAAAGTGTGTGATATGCTTTGCATTACTTGCAAAGTGGACATTTCTTTTACCCCTTCAAGGTAAATGAGTTTTGAGTGTTCTGTGTTTGTACTGCATTTCTTTCTTTTAGGCAGGCATAAATTTTATTTTTTTTTTTTTGAGGATGCGAACTATTTGGGCACACCAAAGTTATTTTGTCATACTACATTACTCCAAATAGATAATGAAAAGAATAATTAAGAGTTTCACAAACCCTTTATTTACAGCTATAGAGAGACAAGAGAAAATGGTGGTACTGAGCTTCAGCACCAGAGAGCAGCACCATCTAAGAATTGTGATTCAAAGTCCCTCCCTTGAACCCCAAGTCTGTTCTGGACAAAACAGACACTCTTCTCTTCTTTGGGGGTATAGAGTATGTAATTCTATTTTTGGACAACTTTTCCAACTGACACGTGTAAAGAGGGACCCATAGCAATTCTCGTGTTTTTTTACCACTTTGATACATAGCCGCCACATTCACTTGTGGAACACAGGCAACTAGCCTAAGTTTTCACACCAGAACATGTGATTAGTCTAGATCTAACATGATCAGGAAAAGGACTGTCAACTATAAGACCTGATCCATACCCCAAACAGCTGGATTTGGGTTAGCAATATCTAGCTCTTTATTTTCTTTTGTTTAGGATTTATAAATAACAATAATGTCAAAATGACTAGTAGACATTACTGTTCTCCTTGGGAACAGTTCAGCAATGCCCTCTGGCAGTTTTTGCTCTGAGCATGGGAGCGCAAAAGAAAGTCTAAAAAGCATGCAATTACCCGCAGGAAATAATTACAATGCAAAAAGCATTGGATGGTACAAGTGACATTCCAGTAAACGAGGTGAACTTGTATCATTGCCCTGCTTTGCCTCAAGGATATTCCTGCCACAGGAATGTCATCCAGTTCCAAGAACAGCCAAGAAAGGAGGCAGGGATGCTCATCATCCATTCCAGGTCCGAGCCTCAGGGAGCCAGAAGTTGTGGGCAAAGGAAACTCCTGCTAAGCCAAGCACTGACATTGCAACTCCCAAGTCAGGGCAGCAAAACTTGCTGGAGGTGATTTTTAACCACCAGGTCGGAAACCAAACCACACCCAAAGCAGTCTTACTTATATATGAGACTTTCTTATTCTGAAATTGATTAAGACAAATATGGGAAGCAAAGCATTCTGTATGCCTCGTGTTCACACTCACTCATGGGAGCAGGATCAAATTCTTCTCTCTTGGACTACGTTAAACTCCAAAGTCTAACCAAAGGATGAAATTCTTTCTATTCTAACCTTCTTTCAGTCCTTGCTGAAGTTTATCTTTGTCCACAATTGGTAGAAGCCATACCCAAACCACACTGCAGAAACAATGGCTAGAAGAACAAAGTGAATGTGGCCAGGTTTTATCCAGCAACATTTCCCACTCACAACAGCATTTTAAATCAACTTATCTAGCCTCACATATATATGCACAAAACCTGTATTCACATGAGCAGATTTTCGTACCTAGCTACTGTTTTGAGGGGCACACAGAACAGAGGCATTCGGTACATGGTACAACTCTTCTCTTTTAACTTACCTTCATAGTGTCTTCAAATATTCCATATTGACCATTTTAGAATTGTAATCAACTCTTCCACATTTTCTAGAAGCCTTTGGGGAATATATAAAATAATGCTATTAGGACAAGAAATTAATGCATTTACATATCTATTCTGTCTCTGGTTTATAACTATCATAAAAATTAAATTTGACTTGAAAGTCTGTGGTGTCTGAATACACTTTCAGCACCCTCAGCTGATCTGTACTATGCAGCTCTGTACTACTGTGCTGGGTTCTAGGCACTTAGTTAAACCAAACTCCCCTTCAGAGCCTTCCAAGGTATCCACCAATAATGCTCAGAGATGGACCTGCCAGAACTGTCGGATTATCTGCTCTCCAAATAAAACAAGCAAATATACAAAAATGCTTAAGTTGAAATTGCCTCAAGCTCTTTTACCTCACATAACCAGCACTTTTGGAAAGGTCCCATTGACCTTGGCAGCATATTCGAACATGGCTGAACAGTTCTTGAGCAATTTTTCCAATGAATTAGGCACAAACAGGCATATGTCATTGGGCACACATGCAGCCTTTTCTATCTCCTCTTTCCTCTTAAAAATTAATAATTTCTCAAAACTGTCACTCAGAGAAAGTCACAGCAAGCAGTATGTCCTAGTGCATTACTAGCTTGTGTTTGGTCTTTGAAATTACTTTACTAGAGGCTTTGTAAACAACATAGATTTGATTTCTGACCAGAGACCAGTTAGTCAAATGCATTCATCTTTTCTGATATTCATCTTTTCTGACATTCATCTTAATCACAGAGTTATCATACAACAGACATGTGAACTGTCTGTGCATAGTTTTGTTACCAAAGAGGGAAAACTTATGAATTTGGAAGCATTTACACTGTGTATTAGACATAGTCATCAACTCTTCACAAATGTAAAAGCTACACCAGTGAAAATAGAAAATAATGAACGTTTTACATCCTGTGCATGAAGTCTATCTATCCACTCATTTTAAAATGCTTTATGAATGTGTACAAAAACCATCTTGCTGCTACAATTGTAATCTCCAAGCAGTCTTCAGCTCTTATTTTGTTGCCAGGTGATTCTACAGATCTGCTCTTTTTCCTGCCAATTTGTTGTCAGACGTCATTACCCCAGCGCTATTGGTGCTTTGACTTGGGCAGGGAATCAGTGTTAACATTGTTGCTGCTGCACTGATAAGCAGTCGCTACTTGGCTGCCTTTCTCCATTTCCTCACCTGTCCCATCAAGTGCCATTCTTCATGTCTCATTTCTCTCTATCAATCATCCTTTTCTGCACCCATACCTTAACTTTCATGAGAAGGAGAAATTGAAATGTGTTATAAGACAGCACCTCAACTATAAAAATCATGACTCACCTGTAGCTTTCAGCACACATCTTTTTTGTACAATACTCTGACTGGCACCAAACATAAACATCTGTTACCATGAGAATCCAGTTGCCATTCTACCTAGTTCCTTCACACTTTCCCACATTGATAACATGTTCCAAGAAATTTCTTGCTTTAATGTCATACATTATGAAACAGCTTTGGGCTGCTATGAAACACTCATCCCAACTCAATCAAAATGTAACACAAGCCTTAGCTCTTTATTTTTATCTGCAGATGTCAGGACACAGTACAAAGTCATAGAATCATAGAGTGGTAGTGGTTGGAAAGGACCTCTGGAGATCATAAAGTCCAACCCCCCCTGCCAACACAGGAACACCTAGGGCAGGCCACACAGGAACAGATCCAGGCAGGTCTTGAAAGTCTCCAGAGAAGGAGACTCCACAACCTCTCTGGGCAGCCTGTTCCAGTGCTCTGTCACTCTCACAGTGAAGAAGTTTTCCTCATGTTGAGGTGGAACTTCCCTGTGTTTCACCTTGCTACCATTACCTCTTGTCCTATCACAAGGAACAACTGAAAAGAGACTGGCCCCTTCTACTTGATACCCACTCTTTAGATATTTGTACACATTAATAAGATCCCCTCTCAGTCTTCTCTTCTCCAGGATAAACAGCCCCAGTGCTCTCAGCCTTTCCTCATAAGAGAAATGTTCCCCATTGGACTCTCTCTAGTATTTCCCTGTCCCTCTTGAACTGGGGAGACCAGAACTGAACACAATACTCCATATAAGTCCTATGCCATTATGCCCCTTCACAATGGGAAAGACCAAGAAAGAGAAACTGATTAGCCAAGCAAACCAGTAGCTTAACTACATGGTCATTAAGGCAAACTGCCTCACAAAGTGAGAAAGCCATTTACAGCCTGCATCAGAGTCCTGTCCCTTCATTACTACATCTTCAACTGGAACTTCAGCTACACAAAGAATGTGGGGCTGTATTAATAAAGAGCATTTAATGTTATTTTATTACTTTCTTATAGTGTTTATAATTTAAATGTCTATACAGGTCTATTTTCTCACATTTTAGAAAATATCCAACAAAACTTAAGAGTAATTATAAATCAATACAACTTTTAAAGACTACCTTGGCACATAGAGGATTTTGTGAAACTGTTAAAATAGAGTTATGCCGTTTTGCTCAGTGGCATCCTGAGTCAGCTAATATGATTCCATAGTTTCTTTAAAACATATATTTGCAGTGTGCATTTGCATTAATTTATAAAGGGGCAGTAATTTAGTAAACTGAACTACTCCAAACTCTACTACTCATGAGCACAAGTAAGTACAGACAATTAACTATCTTGGAACTTTCATTTAGAATTAAGAAAGGAGGAAAACGTGAGAGCAGTTGAAAGCAAGAATTCTCAGGAAAAAAAAATTAAGCTATTTAATGTTTATTTCAATTTGGTTTGATGTTTATTTGGTTTTTTTCAGTTTTCAGTAAATGCCTTGTTATGATCACATGAGAAGTCATTAGAGAAAAGAAAAAAGTTTTGTAGGGATTATTTGTTCCAACAAAAGCTGGGGGAATTAAATAAGAACAAACTGAACATAAAATATGTAAAGATAGAACACATTGCAAATTAATAGTTTATTTTTAATCAAACAGTGCTGTTAGCTATTTGAAAACTGGAAAAATGATACTTAAACATGTCAGGAATGCTGGCAAGTTTTCCTACCTGAGCAGGAGTGCAAGTAACTTGCTATTATACTTATTTTCAATCACAATGTACTAGATAAAAATGTTATTCAAACATGTAATTGGAAATGTCGTTGTCTTTCCAAAATTCTACATGGCATAAATAATATAGATTTTCACCATATAGGATTTTAAAAACAAAGTGTCTCATGTTACTATGTCTGTAGTTCTATCACATAAACCTAAACCACTACACTGTCAGTGAACTCTGATACAATTTTGAATCCCAAAACTAATTTTTGCTGTTGTATTACACTGAAGGAAGTAAAATCAACATGATCCTGAAAACAAAAATGTTCCTCTCTACAATATGTAATCATGATTAAAAAGAATGTAAAATCAATCTATTGTCACAATCTCAATGCAAGTAGTAGTAATGGTAGCAAAAATGCTTATTTTTTTTATGTGTCTGCACTGAAAAGATATATTTGATGTGACAGATACCATGGCATGGCAACTACTTAGTTTCGGTGCACACTAGGTTATATAGTTGTGTAAAAGCTGTTGATGCATGAGACCTCACTATGATGGCCTTACCATGTATATTTATATACTTTTTTTTTTTTCTTAAATGGAAAGATATTTAGAGAGAGCAACACTTAACTGTCCTGCAACTTGGTCTTGGTTGATGACGGGTAATAGGATCTTTTAGTAGCACTGTGGAAAGAACAGTTACACAGACCAACAAAAAGGGACAAAAAGTTTTCACTTCAGTGTATTTTCACACCTAGCATTTCTCTAGACTCTTGGGTGCCCAGCCAAATTTGTGTTTTAAATGATTGTTCATTTCTTTCTCGTTAGACCTAGAGATTTTTTTTTTCTTTTCTCAGACTTTTGCTTTGGACTTTCCAATATGATTATTATTCAGACAATTTTAGAAAAAATAACCTTTCCAAATAAAAGCAATACTGAACTTTGGCCTGACTTGTATGTATCATACAAAGTCTGTGATAACTTTGCATCTAGGAAGACAGTTTTCTCTACAGGGGAAAAAAAAAAAAGCAACAGCAAAATGAAAACAACAAAACAACCAAATATTAAGAACCAAATAATTAAGAAAATACAAAAGAGACTAGAGAATCGTGGAAAATACCCAGAAATTTCTGAAGGTCTAGCATGGGTGCACCTGAAGCATGAATTAGTTCTGCAAAACCAAAAATCTTTGTTTTGGAAAGAAATCTGTCAAGAAAGAGTTGGTGCAAAGTGTTCATGAAAAGTCCTTCTGGAAAGTGGTAGCTTGACTTCATGAATAGTCTTTCTAAGCACCTAAGTGAAATTTCAAAACCCAAAAACCTTGTTTCCTGTTAAGTACTAAAACTCATCAGTGGAGCATTAAGGCTACACCAGAGAGATCATACCTGAACTTTTTTGTTTTGTTGTTAGCATTAATGGCAAAGTGGTGTTTACTATGTCACCTTAAAAGACGTTGGCAGCTCAACAACTGGCATCCCATGTCATGGGATGCAGAGAGGCTTACAGAACTTGGTAGACTCAACAACAGAGCCCTGAAGTTTGGGTCTTCACTGCAGAGGTGGGCAACACAAGTTTTCTAAGATGGAGGGTCAGAAGAGCTATCTCCCCTACTTGTGTAAAGAGCTCCCAAATAGCCAGACTGAGTGGTGAGACCCAACCAGAATGAATACAGCTTTCTCCTGGCTAATGTGCCTCTGTCTCTGTTTTTTTTTGTGTAGGCAGGGAGGAGCAGGAGGACAGGAGCTGGAGAAAGGGGAAAATTCACCCTATCTGCTCTTACCCAGATATAGCCTGGGAACACACCCACATCAGACAGCTCTAAATTAGTCTAGGCATAGCCAGCCAGTTCTCATACCTTGCCAGCTCTCTTTATGGTTATGTGGTCTACCTCAGGTTTAGTTCACCCCAGCTGTATGTACCTGCCATACAGCTCCAGAGCTATGGAAAGAGGGAAGCACTGGTGGAAGTCTGGAGAGCATGGAGATAACCCCA
This sequence comes from Ceryle rudis, assembly GCA_033439905.1. Classification (NCBI taxonomy): domain Eukaryota; kingdom Metazoa; phylum Chordata; class Aves; order Coraciiformes; family Cerylidae; genus Ceryle; species Ceryle rudis. The sequence continues at coordinate 70,414 of JAAGNO010029719.1, forward strand.
AGCTATGTTCCAGAGAAAGCAATAGTCTCAGATGCTGCCCCAAGGCAGAGATGTCTGTCTACTGCCCCCAGCTGCCTCTCCCAAAGGGGTGTGTTGTGGGGTAGGTATGGTCTAACAGGTTTCAAAATGTGTGGTGATGAGGGGAAGGTGGAGCACATAATGTAGGCCTTCAAGAAAAGCATTTCAGGTCTTCTTTTAGTTCTTATTGCTGCCCCTCCGGTAATCTCTGAAGCTCATAAACTTCCCAGAAGGCTGTGCCAAGTTTGAATACTTTGACATATTAAATGTCTATATATGGGTTCAGTTCCAAGATCTTAAAATTTTTATGATTTTCTAAAGTTCAGATTATAATAATTTATTTTCACAGATGCCTGAATATTTTTGTGTTGGATATAATCGTTCTTATTAATTTCTTCACTCACATATGTTTAGAAAAGACAGTGGAGAAGCAGATTCTGCAGCTGCTTGACTGTGCATCAGCCATTTGCTCAAAGCTCACAGGAACTGCTGCCAGAATTGTGTGGACATGACAGTGGTTATCCTAATACACGAGCTGCACTCACATGCCCATGATACACAAACAAGGTAAGAGACTTACCAGATACAAATCCCACAGATAACATAACATTCCTTCTGCAGGGTCTCCAAAGGCTCCTCTGCAGGCTGATGTGAAACAGCTTGGGCGGAAATCTGTTCTTTCTCCTTTCATTTTTCCCCCTCTACCCAAGAATACCCAGACTGAATATCCAGAATATCCATCTGCTCTTCCAGATTCACCCTTCAGGAGTTATATTCAACTGTCTACCAAATGCCTTTCTTTAGTGATTTTTAATGTCTTTTACTGTTGAAGATTCTCCACAGTTATAAGGTCCAAATTTGCCTTCTCAGGAATGACCACCAACAATACAGTAGCTAGGACTACCATGTTTACCACATGGATACATGTGACCCACGGCTGACAAGCTCTGAAGAGAAAACTGTACAGATTGGTTTTACAAAAATCAGAGGGGATTTACCTCCAGAGATGCTCCCAGCAGCACCCAAGAGACACAATGTTTAGCCCTCCTATGACAAAAGAATTTGAACCTTCCACATAATACTCAAGGCTGAGCTTCCTCAAACCTGTAAGAACTGACTGCCAGAAGAACAACACTGGACTTTCCATCACGTTCACAGTGAACTCCCATTTTCACCAACCAGGCAAGGGCCTCTGGAAGACTTTGTGAACAATTGTTAGTGCTGTGGGAATGATAGCCTAGTTTAGATCTCTGATTCTTTTATTGTCATTTATTCCATTCTAAGGATAAAATATTCTTTCATCTCTCTGTCAGTCCTGGATTGCATATAGCTATAATTTACAATAGCCTAGAGAGCACAGAGTTAGAGGCCTCATGGACACACAACTCAACTTGAGGGAAAGTTATGATTAAAATAAAAGTTTGAAGCTTCTTCACAAAGTGTACTTTCACTTTCAGTATTTCATGGGGTTTTTTTATTGAATAATATTTGAAAATTATGTTACCAATTATGTTGTGTGTCTCTATTACTAGGAGAACTATTAGTAAAAATTTATTATTATTGTGGACAAACGTTTGGTACAAGAAGTGAGCAATCCAACTAGGAAACCAATTTGAGGAAGGTACATATCTTTTCCCATTTTTTTTCTGAAAGCAAAGAATAGTTGGCAATAAAATAGTACAATGAGAGGAGTAGTTACTTTCCAGTACACCCACACCTGAGACCCCAGGCTTGAAACTATGAAAGAAGGGTGTAACAGAAAGGTGTACCAGTCATTGCTAATACTGTTACATGTAAACATGCTGCAGAACAGGCCTACTTAGGTGGTCACATGACTAAATTAAATCCCTGATGGAACTTTTATGTTTGATGCTCTTAAGTTTGACTGCAACTGCGTTGGGACACAAATTAAAAATGTGATGGTTTTGTGACTGTGGAGTTTGCTTTATCATGCCCCTATATCAACAAACTGTAGCCAAAAATTTCAGCACATTTTTTACACAAAGTTTTGTAGTAACAGATTTGAATGACTGTCCTTCAGTGGCATTCAGATGTAGCACTAACTCAGTGTATGGAAGCAATTGTCTTATCCAGCATAAACCATGGCAGGTTACTGAAAAATTCCTTAAAAGTGTCAGGCTGGGCAAGTTCCCAAGGAAACATAAAATACTTTAGAGGCTTAAAAAACTTCCAGTCTAGTACTCCACAAAGTTATTGCACTGGTACTTTAATGAATAAAACCAAGGCAAAACACTTCAGTGTTTTATCTCAAATGAGTATACTTAATGCAGCTTCTTCCAACATCCAGAACCCTACTCACTGATAAACCTTAATGCTGTCCTTTTCTCATGGGCAAGCAGTCTGTGAAGAGTTGATTGGGTCAAGAGAAGAATTGTGCATCTGGATATACTCATGTGGCAGCTAGCTCAAGAAAATAGTGAAAATGTTCTTGCAAGCAGTGAAGATACAGTCAATAAAAACATTCATTAAAGAGTAGACATCTTCCTGTTAGCACATGTTCCAGTCATGTACCCATCCTTCCCTTCTCCCCTCCTATCATTTTGTAAACAAGTTTAATTTTGTAACTAAGACTCAGCAAAGACCAGACCAGTATATCAGACTTGAATTAGCCCAGTATTTGATTCTGCACCCTGTCATATCTTATATCCTAGAATACTTCTCCTTCCAACCAAGATCTACAGTCCTGAATGCTTGGAAACCAACTTTCTCCTACTCCAAGCAGTAGAATACGAAGTATTAACTAGGAAGAAAATAAGATATTTGACTTCTAAACATCCATATTAACCACTAGATCACATATTGTCTCTCTGCTGGCAAGAAAATATATACATCCCAGATGATATCTTATTACTGTTCCTCATGGGCAGTGTAATGTTTAACATCCTTTTATGCATCTGGATCTGCACGATGGCAAACAGTAACTCAATTGCTGGCATTCTGCAGTAGGGAACAGAGAGTTTACATCCTGACAGCAACTTCAGTGGTGATACTTATGGCTGCCTACAATAGCATTACAGGCTGGGTTTTTTCTTCTTTTAAAGGCTTGTGACATTCACACAATGCAAAACTCTCTTACGAACTTTATAATGGAAAATCCTTTAAAGTCTTTCAGCTATGGCCTGCCAGAAAAGAAAGCACAGTTATTAGGTATTCTAAGAATTTAGAGTACACTGTGATTGTGTCATATTTTTGCAGGCTTGAAAGTTCAAAAACATAACTGCAAATTTTAAGAGGAGGTCTGCCATTTCCCTGCGTCAGCCTGTAACTTGAATGTCATTGGAAAAGGGAGAGTCAGTGGCCAGTCAGATTACTACTGATGCTGCAACTGTCTGAACCTAGTATTTCCAGCCTGATGATTGGCTAAAATACCATTGTGAGTTGGTGGAAATTGTGGCCATTTTGGTAAAGGGTTGTTGAAATAACACTGGAAAAAATAAGCAAAAGGCAGTAATTTTTATAGGCACAATATTATTTTTTTGCAATTTATATTTGAAAGTTAGTGAAACATAACTATAAGATTTTTGGAGAAGCCAAAAGTTTGTACAGGAGCCCTTTATTAGTGGAAGGGTTCCAAAAAGCACAGATTATTCCTAAGAGGAGATCTTCAAGAATTTTGCCTTCAAATTTGAACACATAATATTAGAGGATATATTCTAAATTATTGCTATAAAACAGAAAATACACATTACACAAAAAGAGTTAAATGGGAAATTAAATCACAGCTGAAGTCAGAAGCACTACGGTAATGAGATCATATTTTTCCCTTTATTTTCTCCCACTTCATCTCCTACCTGAAGTTCTCAAAGAAAGTAAATAAAAAAAACATGTTCTAGTGAACTTCTGTGGTTTTAGATACAGGAATATTCATTTAGCTGAGCTTTTCTATACAGTCATGCCACAGTAGTACTGTATTATTCCTCTTTTGTGTTAGTCCAAAAGCACTTTTGTGTAGCACCAGTACATAGAATATTATGACACCATCACACTTGGACAGCAAAAAGACCATGTCCTGGGTTGGCCTCAGGAATGACAGAATGACAGAGTCACAGAATATCTGAGGCTCAACTAGACCTCCAAGATCATCAAGTCCAGCCTATGACCCAACACCACGACATCAGATAGACCATGGCACTAAGTGCCACATCCAATCTTTCCTTAAACACCTCCAGGGATGGCAACACCACCACCTCACTGGGCAGTCCATTACATTGTCTAATAACCCTTTCCATAAGGAAGTGCTTCATCCTAAACCTCTCCTGGTGCAGCTTCAGGCCATGCCCTCTCATCCTGTCACTAGCTGCCTAGGAGAAGAGCCCGGCCCCCACCTGACTGCAACTATCCTTCAGGTAGTTGTAGAGAGTGATGAGGTCCCCCCTGAGTCTCTTCTTCTCCAGGCTAAACAACCTCAGCTCCCTCAGCCCAACCCCCAGTGAATTACCTTGCTTCATTGTTCCTTCAGGTTAGGAAAATACCACAGTAGAGAGATGGTACATCAGTCTTCCTGTCTCTTTTTCACTGGAAAGAGACATTTCTCCTCCAGGATCACTTGCGAGGACATGTATCAAGTCCATTACAAATTAGAAATATATATGTGCTCTCACCTCACAGGGGCATTCACACATGCAGTTCTTCCTAATACAATCAGCTTTTTTTTTTTTACTCAGTATTTGTAGAGCTGAGGATGGCTCAACAAGCATTAGAAAAGCTAGTAAATTCTAGGGCTGCCTTTTGTAATGACAGCAATTTTTACTGTAAATCTAATTTCAACTGTCTTGTGACTTTAAGTCAGTTTTGGTTTGGGTTTTTTTTAAGTTTTAATAGTAGAATAAATTAAATGATACAACAAAGTCTAATACAGGAAGGGGACCCTTATTAAAATAAAATGGAACTTCATGTGTTTCTGACTGTTTGAGCCTGAGGCTTCTCCCAGGTGCTAGTAATATATTGGCAGCCAAAGTCAGGCAAAAGTTCAAGGAAACACTTCTCTGCTTTTAAAAACCTGACAAGCAAAACTTCCAGTTACTGTTTTGAATAAATGATTTATAGCCAACTTTCTTAGGAACAGTTATCTGTCAAGGATATTTTGCTGAGAGTCCACCTCTTGAAAAATCTGTTAATTAATTTCTCTACCCAGGTAGTGAACTATTTAGTAAAATACAGCTCTGCCTTCCATTTATAGCATAGAGCTTTTTTGCATGATACTAATCACAAAGCAAAAACAGTCACTCAGCCTTGGGAAAAGACACAACTTCTGCACTTTAATGCATCCATGATCCACATTTTCTTTCCTTTGATTTTACTGCTGTGATTTTCAGTTATTCTGTAGTACACCAAGTCTGGCTGAGATACTACTATCCAGCCTTCACCAGTAGCCACAACTTTGACTCAGATTTTTCAATATACTCTTCAGAACTGTTCTAGTCTCTCTTTAAGATTAAAAAAAAGAGTGTTGGGGTTTGGGGTTTTTTTAATAAAAATATGTAGAATGTATTGTTTCAACTTTTTTTTTTTTTTTTTTCAGCAAAAGTTAGCAACGTAAAGCAAACTTATACTTAACATACCTTAAGACTATTTTATACTTCTAGAGTAATATGCAGAGGTCTTAACTGAGACTATAGATACTCATATTGTTTGAGGATAAAATTATTTTAATGCATAACACTGTGCCAGATCCAGTGTGCTACGATCATCACAGAACACACTGAGGCAGAAGAAAAAGAAATTACATATAAAATAATGAACATTTGGAAATGTATTTAGCTTACTGATACACGTAGCCTCTACTTTCAAAACATAGTCATTTCACTATTAAACCTATCTGATTTTCAGTTAGATTTTCACTGGAACAGCTATCTTATTGAAAAGAGTAATTAAAAAGAAAATCAAAACACTTGTGACTTTTCTTTCTCATGCAGAGATAAAGTTGTGACTTAAATGTTGGTTATCTAAGAAACAGGATCCTAAGTTCCAAAGAACTATTTTTGTGCTTTAATCACATTTTAAAATGGAGAGAGATTCATTATATTCATTCACTGTGTTGAATTCCATTTTGTGCATGAAGAATGTGAGTATCTTTACAGGAAGAGGCAGAATATTGGAACTCTAAACAGGGAGTGTATCTATTGAATATTTCAAAAAGTCAATACAGCTGTTGACTTTTAGTCATTCTTTTTCCTTGTTCAGATACCACCATCTGCACTTAGGCTTTCTTCTTGCAATTCAGAAATGAAGATGCCAGCTAAAGAAAAGATTTAATAAGTTACCTCTGCTTTGCACTTAGAACCTCAGGATGAATAGTCATGCATAAACTATGTGTTAAGTTCACACTGACATATACTTCTAGGCCACAGCATTTGCAGTATTAAAGCCTTTCACTGTTTTTAGTATTTTGCAAATGTATAACTCTTTATTTATGTCCCATATAGCTCCTTCTTCATTGGAAATATTTTGTTATTGTTGAGTTTTTATTTGTTTTTTTAATGAGGGCACAGATTTACAGTAGCATCAGAATCCTATGCTGCCACTCAAAGGATATGTGTGGCACAGTACAAATTTCTGAGAAGTGATTTCTTAAATGCCAGTATAACTAAACTGTACTGCACTAACATTTGGCTTCTTTGGAATGGGAGACTTACCACTGCAAAAGTAGAAACGAGAAGGGCAATATGTAAAGGATAACAGATTAAAAAGGGAGAAAATCTAAATTTAAGTGGAAAAGTACTAGAGAATATTTCACATTTTGGTTAAATCAAGACCAGAATTGAAGAATTGAAGAATGATGATCTGATTCACAGATAGATTTCTTTCTTTCTTTCTTTCTTTCTTTCTTTCTTTCTTTCTTTCTTTCTTTCTTTCTTTCTTTCTTTCTTTCTTTCT